>JASTWF010000116.1:524084-819425 GCA_030390025.1 Squalus acanthias | reverse complement strand
TTACAGAGATAGGAGCGGTGTAGGCTGGGAGGGGTTACAGAGATAGGGAGGGGTGTAGGGTGGGAGGGGGTTACAGAGATAGGGAGGGGTGTAGGGTGGGAGGGGGTTACAGGGATAGGGAGGGCGAGGTTTCTGAGGGTTAATTGTGTAACACGGGTTCTGGACAATCTCTCTCCTCACTCGAGTCTTGTCCTCACAGCTGATCCATCAGCTCTCACTAATCCCCGAGACTGAGGCAGTGAACTGGAGTCACTAATGGCCATCTAGAATCACAGCACAAGACAGAGACAGAGAGATTGATGCAGGTGAGAAGGTCTGAGAAACACAGCACAAAGTGTCAATGAAATAACAACAGAAAACGCTGGAAAAACTCAGCAGGCCAGGCAGCATCCGTGGAGAGAGAAAGAGAGTTAACGTTTCAGGTCGATGACCTTTCATCAGAACTGGTGTCAATGATCCTGGTGAGTCACCGTGAACAAGTCCATTGAGGTGAGGGTGAAATGTGCTGAGGGAATAAAGCGGAACAAGTGGAGAGCGAGCGGCAGTGAGTTAGAAAAGGCAGCCTGAAGCTCAGTGCTGACTCGGAGCTGGACTGAGCTCAGTGCTGGCAATCCCAGCTGATCTGCTCATTATCTCATTGCTGTTTGTGGGAGCTTGCTGTGCACAGAATGCTGCCGCCATTGGCCACTGTTTAACCTCAGTGTGTGCCGAGTATTCTGGGATGTTCAGAGGGAGTTGATCATCTGCTGGATAAACTCGGGTCTGTCTTTGCCCCTGAAGAGAAGCAGATTTGTTTCACATTTTTATTGATGAATGACAGCGAGATTTAACCCTCTCCTCCCCGCAACCTTCTCCAACCTTCCGTTCCTGGAGCCTGGAATCCTCTGGTTAGTGTTGTGGGTGGGTGTTGGTTCAGGGCCTTTTGTTAATGCCCAGTGCTCACTATAAACAGCAAACAGTGACTGGAAACAAGATACAGAAACCAATCGCTGGCCATGGGGAGTTGGGCAGCATGTTCCAGACCAGACCTCGTGTTTCGCTTCCACACACTGACTATTCACCCCTTTAACATTGGCTTGGGTTAGTTTTGAGCGCACAGCACAGCTCCCTTTATATCTTGTTTACATCGGATTACACAGGATATACGGCCCAGAAACAGGCCATTCGGCCCAACCTGTCCATGCCGGTGTTTATGCTGCACTCGAGCCTCCTCCCGTCTTTCCTCATCTAAATCTATCAGCATAACCCTCTATTCCCTTCTCCCTCATATGCTTGTCTAATCGGCCCTGAAATGCGTCTGTACTATTCGCTTCAACCACCCACTGTGGTAGCCAGTTCCACATTCTCACCACTCTCTGGGTAAAGAAGTTTCTTCTGAATTCCCTATTGGATTTCATGGTGACTATCTTATATTGATGGCCTCTAGTTTTGCTCTTCCCCACAAGTGGAAACATTCTCTCTGTATCCACTCTATCAAAACCTTTCATATAAGATAGGAGCATGAGTAGGCCTTTCGGCCCCTCGAGTCTGTTCTGCCATTTAATGAGATCATGGCTGATCATCCAAATTCAATACCCTGTCCCTGCTTTCTCCCCATATCCCTTGATCCCTTTAGCCTTAAGAAATATATCTAACTCCTTCTTGAATATATTTAATGAATTGGCCTCAACTGCCTTCTGTGGTAGAGAATTCCACAGGTTCACCACTCTCTGGGTGAAGAAATTCCTCCTCATCTCAGTCCTAAATTGCTTACCCCTTATCCTTAGACTGTGACCTCTGGTTCTGGACACCTCCGCCATCAGGAACATCCTCCTGCTCTAGATTTGAAAGACCTCTATTAGGTCACCCCTCAGCAATCTCTTTTCAAGAAAAAGTTTGAGGGATGACCTAATAGAGGTCTTTCAACTCATGAAAAGTTTTGTTGTTTTAAGCAGGGTCAGAATGTCTCATCACTCCACATCAGACAAGAGTCAGGCGGTTTACATGAACTGGGAAGGGTTGGTGTCGGACTCCCCAAGTGTCGGACTGTGGAGGGTTCAGTCTGGAAGTTCCAGAGACCCTGAACAGAAATCCCCCATTCACTCAGATCAGGGCTGATCTGTACCTCAACTCCATTTACATAAGAAATGAAGAAATAGGAGTAGGAGTGGGCCATTCGGCCGTTTGAAACTGCTCCGTAATTCACTAAGATCATGGCTGATCTTTGACCTCAACTCCACTTTGCCGCCAATCCCCAGATCCCTTGTTTCCCTGAGTATCCAAAAATCTATCGCTCTCAGTCTTGAATAAACTCAGCGACTGCTCCCGGAGCCCTGGGCAAAGCACAGCCAGGAATCGCATCGAGCCCTTTCATCACCCACTGGTGTCCGACATCAACTCCACAGAGTGGATGAGAGTCGCCATCAATGATTCATGAAGGAGCTCGAGCTCCCGGTGTTTAAAGATCGCCACAACCACAACAACTTGGAGAGTCATTTAAAAGCAGTGCCCCTCCCCCCCCCCCACAGTCAGAGAGAAACAGCTCACAGCTTGTGACTGGTTTGCAGCACCCGTTGTGACAATGGGTCTTTTATCCATCAGATATGGTCCCTGTAAACTGCGACTGGCCTTTAGCTTCACTGATCGACCTCGTTCACCATCACCGCCAACACGCCAATCATTCTGTTCCCTACTTTCAAACTAATATTGAGGGCAGCCTGCAATATATCCCCACAAGCGACTGATTCAAGGGTCAGATTCTCTAACACTGCTCTGCTTATGAGAAACAGGAGCCGGGCTTTCAGCATTAACAAGAGAGAGTCCAACCACCACCACTTGACATTCCCATCACCGAATCCCCCACCATCAACATCCTGTGGTCACCATTGACCAGAAACTTAACAGGACCAGCGATATAAATACTGTGGCTACAAGAACAGGTCAGAGGCTGGGTATTCTGTGGCGAGTGTCTCACCTCCTGACTCCCCAAAGCCTTTCCACCATCTTTTTTTAATTAGTTCACAGGATGTGGGCGTCACTGGCAAGGCCCAGCATTTATTGCCCATCCCTAATTGCCCTTTAAAAGGTGGTGGTGAGCCGCCTTCTTGAACCACTGCAGTCCGTGTGGTGAAGGTACTCCCACAGTGCTGTTAGGGAGGGAGTTCCAGGATTTTGACCCAACAACAATATATGTCCAATTCAGGATGGTGTGTGACTCAGGGGGAACTTGCAGCTGGTGGTGTTCCTATGCCCTTGTCCTTCTAGGCAGTAGAGGCCCCACAGTGCTGTATACTTCTTTGTAGTTGTCTGGTACAACTGAATGGCTTGCTGGGCCATTTCAGAGGGCAGTGGGTTTGGAGTCACATATAGGCCCAGACCAGGTAACGACAGCAGGTTTCCTTCCCTAAAGGACATGAGTGAACCAGATGAGTTTTTATGACAATCTGGTAATTTCATAATCACCAAATTTATTTAATTAACTGAATTTAAATTCCACAGTTTCAGTGGTGGGATTTAGAACTCATGTCTGCAGGCCTACTAGATTACTAGTCCAGTAACATAACCACTATGCTACCGTACCCCTAAAGGTAAAAGGCACATGTCAGGATTGTGATGGAATAATCTCCACTTGCCTGGATGAGTGCAGCTCCAACAACACTCAAGAAGCTCGACACCATCCAGGACAAAGCAGCCCGCTTGATTGGCACCCCATCCACCACCTTAAACATTCATTCCCTCCACCACCGGCGTACCGTGGCTGCAGTGTGTACCATCTACAAGATGCACTGCAGCAACTCGCCAAGGCTTCTTCAGCAGCACCTCCCAAACCCGCGACCTCTTCCACCTAGAAGGACAAGGGCAGCAGGCGCATGGGAACACCACCACCTCCAAGTTCCCCTCTGAGTCACACACCATCCTGACTTGAAAATATATTATCTTTCCTTCATCGTCGCTGGGTCAAAATCCCAGAACTCCCTCCCTAACAGCATTATGGGAGTATCTTCACCACACGGACTGCAGTGGTTCAAGAAGGCTGCTCAACACCACCTTCTCAAGGGCAATTAGGGATGGGCAATAAACGCTGGCCTTGCCAGTGACGCACACATTCCATGAACTAATAAAAATATAGGGTAGACGTAGAGAAGGTGGGGGCGACCAAAAATAGGTGCCATACGTATAAGATAGTCACTAATAAATTAACAGGGAATTCAGGAGAAACTTCTTTACCCAGAGAGTGGTGAGAATGTGGAACTCGCTGCCACAGGGAGTGGTTGAGGTGAATAGCACAGATGCATTTAAGGGCAAGTTCCTTAAACACATGAGGGAGAAAGGAATAGAAGGTTATGGTGATCGGGTGAGATGAGGAAGGGTGGGAGGAGGCTGGTGTGGACCATAAACACCAGCATGGTCCAGTTGGGCCGAATGGCCTGTTTCTGTGCTGTGGACTATGTAACTCGATATATTGGATACTTTGCCCCTGTTTTGGGCCTGAAAGCCGGGCGTGTGGCCATCGAATGTCCGGGCCGTGAGGGGGAGGGACAGAGAAACGGGAATGAGGAAAGAGTCTGAGGCGGGAGGTTTCCCAGATTCACCTCATGCCGCCTGGAGACAAATTACATTCCAAGGCTGGATTCTGTCAGAGTGAATTATCCCGGCCTTGCTGCAGGTCCCAGTTCAAACAAAGATTTCACCAGCTGACTATTCCCAGATTCTGATTATTTCCCGCAAAGCACTGAAATCGCAATAAGAAAAAGAGACATTTCTGAGCAGCAAATAAGATCATTCTGTCATTAAACCATCACAAGCTGCCCTGGAGACAATCTTCAAACACTGGATTCAATGTTAGAATGTGAGCAGGAGTTAGTGTGACCCAGACTCCAGCACTTTCTCCCACACATTGCTGACAATTACTGGAGCAGGAATCTCACTGACAACTTGATCATTTCTTGAGAGATGGGAATTGACGGATTCGATCGATCGATGGGAATGATCTATAAAAAAAATGAAAGAATGAAAAGAAGAGAAAGAAATGAGTGAGGAGAGAAAGAGAAATAAAAAAAGAGAAAAGTAATGAAGAAAAAATACCGAAAGAAAGTACTTTTGAAGTGTAATCACTGTTGGAATGTAGGAAACATGCAAGCCAACTTTTGCACAGCAAGATCCCCAAAAAGGAATGAAATAACTGATCATATAATTTGTTTTTGGATGTTATTTGAGGGATAATATTGGCCAGAGGGAGAACTCCCCTACTCTTCTTCAAAATAGAGCCGTGGAATCTTTTACGCCCGCCTGAGACGGTGCCTCGGTTTAACATCTCATCTAAAAGACTGCACCACCAACAGTGCAGCACTCCCTCAGTACTGCCCCTCCGACAGTGCAGCACTCCCTCAGTACTGCCCCTCCGACAGTGCAGCACTCTCTCAGTACTGACCCTCCGACAGTGCGGCGCTCCCTCAGTACTGCCCCTCCGACAGTGCGGCGCTCCCTCAGTACTGCCCCTCCAACAGTGCGGCGCTCCCTCAGTACTGCCCCTCCGACAGTGCGGCGCTCCCTCAGTACTGCCCCTCCGACAGTGCAGCACTCCCTCAGTACTGCCCCTCCGACAGTGCAGCGGACTCCCTCAGTACTACCCCTCCGACAGTGGAGCACTCCCTCAGTACTGCCCCTCCAACAGTGCAGCTTTCCCTCAGTACTGCCCCTCCGACAGTGCAGCGCTCCCTCAGTACTGCCCCTCCGACAGTGCAGCGCTCCCTCAGTACTGACCCTCCGACAGTGCAGCGCTCCCTCAGTACTTTGTAATACTTTATTAGGTTGTGAGTAAAATTGTTGCCCATGGGATAAAAGGGATACAAAATTGTCTCAAGGTTTGGTAACAGGGAGTTGTGGTGAATGGCTGTTTCTCGGACCGGAGGGAGGTGTACGGTAGTGTCCCCCAGGGTTCAGTACTCGGACCACTGCCAATTTTGATATACATTAATGAATTGGCACAATTTCGAAATTAGGAGAGTACACAAATCCTGGAATGTAATTAACAGTGAGGAGGACAGTGATCAACTTCAATACGACAGAGACAGGCTGGTGGAATGGGCGGACACCTGGCAGATGAAATTCAGCACAGAAAAGGTGAGGCGATACATTTTGGTAGGAAGAATGAGCAGAGACAATACTCACTGAATGGTCCAATTTTAAAAGGGGGTCCAAGAAGAGAGAGTCCTGGGGGAGTTTGTGCACAGATGCAGGTGAAGGTGACAGGACAGGTTAACAAAGCAGTTAATAAAGCCGATGGGATCCAGGGCTTTATAAATAGAGGCACAGAGTCCAACAGCCCAGAAACTGTGCTCAACCTGCAGAAAACACTAGTCCGTCCCCAGCTGGAGGGGCAATACAGAGGGACTGCTGCACTGTTGGACGTGTCATCGGACCTCTCAGGTGGATGTAAAAGATCCCACGGCCACGATTGAAAGAAAAGCAATGGATTTCTCCTCCGTGTCCTGGGGCCAATATTTCTCCCACAACCAACATCAGTAAAATAGATTTTCTGGTCATTTATCTCATTGCAGTTTGTGGGAGCTTGCTGTGCAGAGATTGGCTGCCGTGTTTCCTACATTACAACAGTGACTACACCTCAAAAGTACTTCATTGGCTGTAAATCGCTTTGGGATGTCCTGAGGTGGTGAAAGGCGCTATAGAAATGCAAGTCCTTTCTTTATAACAACCCTGGAATTAATCTCCTGAATCCACATAAGGAACCCAGGAAAGTTCAAAATCAATGGGAGCAGAGCGAGAGCGCCAAAACCCGGGAGAGTTCAAAAGCAGCGGGAGCAGAGCGAGAGCGCCAAAACCCGGGAGAGTTCAAAACCCGGGAGCAGAGCGAGAGCGCCAAAACCCGGGAGAGTTCGAAACCCGGGAGACGCTGAGATACAAAGGACTGGTGAGTGTAAAGAAGTAAAAAGTAATCGAAGTGTGATGTCACCAGAAAGCAGGTAAGTGATTGGTTGGTGAGTATTTCTCTAATTCTCGCTTTTTTTCCCAAACTTGAGCGTCTAAATTTAAGTGCCTTGGTGTAGATTAAAAGATATAAGTGTTCCAAATTTTAAAACTAATTAATTAATTGTGATGGGAGACCAGGCAATGTGTTGTTGTTGTTGCATGTGGGAGCTGGTGGACACCATTGAGGTCCAGGGCGACCACATCTGCAGCAAGTGTTGGCTGCTCGAGGAACTTCGGCTCAGAGTTGATGAGCTGGAGTCCGAGCTTCAGACACTGCGACACATTAGGGAGGGGGAGCGTTACCCGGACACTATGTTCCGGGAGGCAGTCACACCCACCAAAATAATGACGAGGCCAGAGACTGCAGGGAGGATGAGCAAACTGACCACAGCACCGTGGTACAGGGAGCCATTCAAGTGGGGGGAGCAAAAAGAAATATTGTAGTGATTGGGGACAGTATAGTGGGGGGGATAGATACTGTTCTCTGCAGCCGAGAGCGAGAGTCCCGAAGGCTGTGTTGCCTGCCCGGTGCCAGGGTTAAGGACATCTCCTCTGGGCTGGAGAGAATCTTGGAGTGGGAGGGGGAAGACCCAGTTGTCATGGTCCATGTAGGTACCAATGACATAGGTAGGATAAAGAAAGAGGTTCTGCTGAGAGATTATGAGCAGCTAAGGGCTAAATTAAAAAGCAGAACCACAAAGGTAATAATCTCTGGATTACTAGCTGAGCCATGAGCGAATTTGCATAGGGTAAATAAGATCAGAGAAATGAACGAGTGGCTCAAAGACTGGTGTGGGAGAAATGGGTTCCGATTTGTGGGGCACTGGCACCAGTACTGGGATAAGAGGGAGCTGTTCCATTTGGACAGGCTTCACTTGAACCATGCTGGGGGTAGAGTCCTGGCAAATCGAATAACTAGGGCTGTAGAGAGGGCTTTAAACTAAATATTGGGGGGGGGGGGGGGGATGATCCAGGTGAGTGGGAATTTAAAAAGTCAATGAGAAATGAGAAAGCAATAGAGCAGGCTAGAGATGGGGGAAATAATAACCAGAGTGTGACAGGAAGGGACAGAATGTTTAAAATAAGAGTGTAACAGAAAAAAAGGCCATAACAAGGACAAATGGTAAAAAGACAAAGTTAAAAGCTCTATATCTGAATGCACGCAGCATTCGTAACAAGATAAATGAGTTGACGGCACAAATAGATACAAATGGGTATGATCTGATCGCCATTACAGAGACGTGGTTGCAAGGTGATCAGGGCTGGGAACTGAATATTCCAGGGTATATGATAATTCGGAAGGATAGACAGAAAGGAAAGAGAGGTGGGGTGGCTTTGTTGGTAACAGATGGGATCAGTGCATTGGTGAGAAGTGATATTGGCTCAGAAGATCAAGATGTAGAATCGGTTTGGGTGGAGATAAAAAATAATGGCCCAGAAATTTGACTCGGAGGCTTGCCGCGGGGGTAAGGATCTTGCGCGATATCACACTCCGCGCCGGCCGTTGTGTTTCGGACCCACACGAACTTCGGGTCCTGGGCCTCTCCCTGGTGCCGGCGCGCAGTGCTTGCGTGTCCCAGAGGCACAGTTAGTGCGATGCGACCTCTGGGATCACGTGGGCCAGTTAGAGCCAATGGCAGCACACCATCTTTCATTCATAGATTTGACAGGAGACCTGTCAAATCTATGAATACAACTTGCCCCCAAAAGAACAGCTAAACCTCAAATAACTTTTTTTTAAAAACCCCATCACATTAATAAAATAACTATAGTTAAATAAATTAACCACTTTAAACAAAAATTTAAATTTTTGAAAACATTTAAATTCTTTTTAAAAGTTATAAAAATAAACTTACCTTTTTTTAAAGTCTTTAAAAAAGATAAACCAGTTGAAAAAATTTTAAAAATAATACTTAATTAACTACTTACCTTGTTAAAAGGGGGTCTTACGCCTCCTTTTTTCATGTGTAAAATCTTCCATACTTACCCTCGCGTTCCAACCTGAAAAAAAACCTAAGTGCGCTGCGTGCACACAGCCTGTAGTGCACACGCGGTTCACTTAGGAACCGCCCCCTTCGCAATATCGGAAGTGCCGGTTTCCCGCGCATGCGCAGTGCATGCAGGAAACCGGCACTTCGGGACCGAATACGGGTGAGTACACAGTGCGTACTCTCCCGTATTCGGCTGAATTTCTGGGCCAATAAGGGGGAAAAGTCTCTGGTGGGCGTAGTCTACAGGCCCCCGAACAGCAGCAATGCTGTTGGACAGAGTATAAATCAACAAATAATGGAGGCCTGTAAAAAAGGTACGGTAATAATCTTGGGTGATTTTAATCTCCATATTGATTGGACAAATCAAATTGGCCATGGTAGCCTGGAGGAGGAATTCATAGAATGTATCCGGGATGTTTTCCTAGAACAGTATGTAATGGAACCAGGGAGCAGGCTATCTTGGATCTGGTACTATGTAATGAGACAGAATTAATAAATGATCTCATAGTAAAGGATCCTCTAGGAAAGAGTGATCATAGCATGGTTGAATTTCAAATTCAGTTGGAGGGTGAGAAAGTTGTATCCCAAACCAGTGTCCTGATCTTAAACAAAGGCAATTATAATGGCATGAGGGCAGAACTGGCTAAAGTGGACTGGAAAAACAAATTAAAGGGTAAGAAAGTTGAAATGCAGTGGCGGACATTTAAGGAGATATTTCATAACTCTCAACAAAAATATATTCCAGTGAGAAAGAAAGATTTTAAGAGAAGGGAGCATGATCCGTGGCTAACTAAGGAAGTAAAGGATGGTATCAAATTGAAAACAAAGGCATACAATGTTGCCAAGATTGGTGGGAGACCAGAGGATTGGGAAATTTTAAAAAACCAGTAAAGGATGACTAAAAAAATAATAAAGAGAGAGAAGATGAATTATGAGAGTAAGCTGGCAAGAAACATTAAAACAGATAGTAAAAGCTTCTACAGGTATATAAAAAGGAAGAGGGTAGCTAAAGTAAACGTTGGTCCCTTAGAGGATGAGACTGGGGAATTAATAATGGGGAACGGGGAAATGGCAGAGATTCTAAACAAATATTTTGCATCTGTCTTCACTGTAGAAGACACTAACAACATCCCAATAATGGATAATCAAGGGGCCACAGGGAGTGGGGAACTAACGACAATCACTATCACTAAGGAAATAGTACTCGGTAAAATAATGGGACAAAAAGACGACAAGTCCCCTGGACAAGATTGAAGGGATAATTACTAGTCCTAGCCCCTTTAGGGCCACCCCGGATCAGGTGTATTCCCCAGACGTTCACTTTCAACTAAAGTTTGAGGTAGCCAAATCCTAAAGACGCTTAATTGGGTCTAAAGGTCCAGACTATCTCTCCCTAAAGGAAAGGAACAACCTAAAGATGTTACCATCCTCCAGATAGCACTTTTAATAAGTTTAGCTGGACTGTAATGTTCCGGATATTATGAGGGTCTGGAAAACTCCCTCAGAATTCTGCAACTCCTCACCAAAGAGCGTACAGAGATTGAGTTCGCAAGTTTGATACATAAGTATTATGTGAGACTATTCTAAAAATATATAGATTTATTAAAGAACCAACATGTAATTACAGTAGGTGTTTCAATCGCAACATTAACAATTCCAAATACAAAAATCTTACAATCTTATTATCAGAGATCCTTATTCTCAAATCTTAACTTCGTTACATTTTTACATTTCTTAGTCTATTCCAGGATATCCACCAAAATCAAAAACAAGTACCTTGATCCCCGAGAGACAAAGAGTTGAAGACTTACAGAGCTTGCCTCTGAAGCCGAGAATCGCTTTGCCCCTTTACAGCGAATCTGTCTTCCCATTTGAAAGTTCAATTTTTATACCCTTTCTCAGTGGTATTTCCTTTGAAGTTTTCTGCTAATGTAATTTAATTATCTCTAGTCATTGTTCTGTTGACCCCTGCTATTCTTACAGTCAGTTCAGCTGGTAGCAAGCAGACTCGTGTCTCTCCTTTAGGTGTTCCAAGTTCAACACAAAAACAATGTGATGGCTGGTACATGTATTTGATGTCATTCTTATGAAGGTCTTCTGTTTGTATCTTTTGCATTTAGAACACCTCAATCAGTTGCACCATTGTCTTCTGAGTTACCTCAACTGGTTGTATTAAGAATGATGTCTCTCGTGTTTCATTTGATGTCATTTTCACGAAGGCATATGTTTCTTTAATTTTTTATGTTTCTTTCCGAAGTGTTGGTTTAAAACTCTTTAACAGGGTATACTATTATATTCTTTCCAAGGCTTCAGACATTCAGGAACCTCTAACCTTCTGTTTCAATAAGGCTATTGATTCAGTATCAACAACTTATCTTATCTCAACAGCCTGTATACTGTTCACAGCTTTAGATTGTTGAGGCTTCCAGATTTTCAAGCCCAGTTTGTCATGTTTTAATAAAATCAGCATTCTTTTATAGAATGGTGTATTTTTCTGAATAGGTATATTGCTTATTCCTTTACAAGATGGCCTGCATCCCAGGGTCTTAAATGAAGTGGCTGCAGAGATAGTGGATGCATTGGTTGCAATATACCAACATTCCCTGGACTCTGGAGAGGTCCCAGCAGATTGGAAAACTGCTAATGTAACACCCCTATTTAAGAAAGGAGGGAGACTGAAAGCAGGAAACTATAGACCAGTTAGCCTAACATCTGTCATTGGGAAAATGCTGGAGTGCTTCATTAAGGAAGCAGTAGCAGGGCATTTAGAAAAACATACTGCAGTCAAACAGAGTCAGCGTGGTTTTAGGAAAGGGATATCATGTTTAACAAATTTGCTGGAGTTCTTTGAGGATGTAACAAGGAGGGTGGACAAGGGTGAGCCAGTGGATGTGGTGTATTTGGATTTCCAGAAGGCATTCGATAAGGTGCCACATAAAAGGTTACTGCATAAGATAAGAGCTCACGGAGTTGGGGGTAATATATTAGCATGGATAGAGGATTGGCCAACTAACAGAAAGCAGAGAGTCGGGATAAATGAGTCATTTTCTGGTTGGCAAACGGTAACTAGTGGGGTGCCACAAGGATCGGTGCTGGGGCCCCAACTATTTACAATCTACATTAATGACTTGGATGAAGGGTACGAGTGTAATGTAGCCACGTTTGCAGGTGATACAAAGATGGGTGGGAAAGCAAGTTGTGCAGAGGACACAAAGAATCTGCAAAGGGATATAGACAGGCTAGGTGAGTGGGCAAACATTTGGCAGATGGAGTATAACGTGGGAAAGTGCGAGGTTATCCACTTTGGCAGGAAAAATAAAAAAGCAAACTATTATTTAAATGGAGAGAGATTACAAAATGCGACAGTTCAGATGGACCTGGGTGTTCTTGTGCATGAAAAGTTAGCATGCAGGTACAGCAAGTAATCAAAAAGCCCAATGGAATGTTGGCCTTTATTTCAAGGGGGTTGAAGTATAAAAGCAGGGAAGTTCTGCTACAACTGTACAAGATATTGTTGAGACCACACCTTGAGTATTGCGTACAGTTTTGGTCTCCTTATTTAAGGAAGGATATACTTGCATTGGAGGCAGTTCAGAGACGATTCACTAGGTTAATTCCAGAGATGAGGGGTTTGACTTATGAGGAAAGGTTGAGCAGGCTGGGCCGATACACATTGGAATTGAGAAGAATGAGAGGAGATCTTATTGAAACTTATAAGAAACTGAGGGGCCTCGACAAGGTAGATGCAGAGAGGATGTTTCCCCTCGTGGGGAAATCTAGAACTCGGGGGCACAGTTTTAGAATAAAGGGTCGCCCTTTTAGATCTGAGATGAGGAGGAATTTCTTCTCTCAGAGGGTCGTAAATCTGTGGAATTCTCTGCCCCAGAGAGCTGTGGAGGCTGGGTCATTAAATACATATAAAGTGGAGATCGACAAATTTTTGCAAGATAAGGGAGTGAAGGTTTATGGGGAGTGGGCAGGGAAGTGGCTTTGAGCCCAAGATCAGCCATAATCTTATTGAATGGCAGTGCAGGCTCGAGGGGCCAAGTGACCTATTCCTGCTCCTATTTCTTATGTTCTTATGTTCTGTGATCTTCACAACACAGCTCCCCTATTCCTGGGCTGAATCCCAGTCATTTCAATAGATTCTGACACTGGTGGCTCATTAGCTCCATTATAGAATCACAGCACAGAAGGAGGCCATTCGGCCCATCGTGCCTGCTCCGGTGCTAGCTCTTCCACTGGGCTCCCTGCTCGAACTCCTATTTCCCGCTCTGTCCCCACATCCTGTTCTATTTTCCCTTCTCATCAGAGCCTGAGAGCTGGAGAATCTCTCAACAGTTCAACAGTTAACAGTCTTTGCCTCACTTTCTCTCCCAGCTCTTCTCCTCTGACAAGGTTCCTGAAAGAACAGAGGCAGAGCTTTAGGGAAAGAATAAAGCTGGAATTGGCCTGTGCTGGAGTGCGAGAGCTCACAGTATGGACGGCAGTCATTGAGAGCTCGGTTACTCACCCTTCCTGGAATAAGACAATCGCCTCCTCCCACATTCCAGGCACTCTCAGCACTTTCCAAACTCATTCTTTAAAGCCTCGTCCTTCACTCTCCCTCCGATCGCCCTCCACTTCTCTTTCATTCACATCTTCTTATTGCCTCTGAGAACCCACCAGCTCCTTGTCCTCGCTGAATAAGGAGACACTTGTGAATGAAATGGATCGTTAGCCATTTTCTCTGAGGAACACTTGACATTTCTGAGACTCGTTCAGTTAATAGATCTCGACTTCAAGTTCTGCTCGTGTCTCTCCCTCACGGAGTCTCCAGGTGCCACAAGTCAACCGTAGTTTATGTTTCTTCACAGAATCTCACAGCACAGAAGGAGGCCATTCGGCCCATCGTGCCTGCTCTTTGAAAGAGCTCTCCAATTAGTCCCACTCCCTGCTCTTTCCCCACAGCCCTGTGAATTCTTTCCTTTTCAAGTATTGGCAAAAGAACAAGAGGGGAGATGAGGAGAATGTTTTTACACAGCGAGTTGTTGTGATCTGGAATGCGCTGCCTGAAAGGGCGGTGGAAACAGATTCAATAGTAACTTTCAAAAGGGAATTGGATAAATACTTCAAGGGGAAAAATTGGCGGGCTATGGGGAAAGAGCCACGACAGTGGGACTAATTGGAGAGCTCTTTCAAAGAGCCGGCACAGGCACGATGGGCCGAATGGCCTCCTTCTGTGCTGTTTCATTCAATCAATCTATGATTCTATGAATTGTACAAAGTCACGGTGGCATAGTGGTTAGCACTGGTGCCTCACAGCGCCAGAGACCCGGGTTCGAATCTGACCTCGGGTGACTGTCTGTGTGGAGTTTGCACATTCTCCCCGTGTCTGCGTGGGTTTCCTCCGGGTGCTCCGGTTTCCTCCCACAGTCCAAAAATGTGTGGGTTAGGTTGATTTGGCTATGATAAATTGACCCTTAGTGTTAGGGGGGATTAAATATGTGGGGTTATGGGGATAGGATGGGATATGTTAGGGGGAATTAAATACGTGGGGTTACGGGGGTAGGGTGGGATATGTGTACTGTGGGGATTAAAGCAGGGACAGGGTACTGGATTTGGATGATCAGCCATGATCGTATTGAATGGCGGAGCAGGCTCGACGGGCCGAATGGCCTACTCCTGCTCCTAGATTCTATGTTTCTATGTTTCACCTCATCTTCCTTAATGTTCTTCCTGTTCTGATCGATTTAGAGACACATTACATCTTTACTTTCTCTGTGTTGTTACCAGGGCGATCTTCCAGATTGGAATAAACCAATCAACAGCACGATAATCCATTTATTCCTCTGGCCCAGACATCACAACACTTCAATATTACATTAAAGTCCTAGATTCCTGTAGCCAGCTGCTCTCTGTGTAGGTCGAGGGCGACAGATTGTTCCAGATAAGCTGTTGCACTGAAGACAGCGGCTTTAGCGAAGTCTGATCGAAGGTTTCCCATCCCAGTAACCCCCTCCCACCCTACACCCCTCCCCATCCCTGTAACCCCCTCCCACCCTACACCCCTCCCCATCCCTGTAACCCCCTCCCACCCTACACACCTCACCCCCTCCCCGTCACTGTATCATCCCACCCTACACCCCTCCCCATCCCAGTAACCCCTACCGCCCTACACCCCTCCCGCCCTACACCCCTCCTATCTCCGTAACCCCCCCTCCCGCCCTACACCCCCCTCCCGCCCTACACCCCTCCCTATCTCTGTAACCCCCTCCTGACCTACACCCCTCCCCATCTCTGTAACCCCCTCCCACCCAACACCCCTCCCTCCCTACACCCCTCCCTATCTCTGTAACCCCCTCCCACCCAACACCCCTCCCTCCCTACACCCCTCCATATCTCTCTAACCCCTCCCACCCTACACCCCTCCCTATCTCTGTAACCCCCTCCCACCCTACACCCCTCCCCATCCCTGTAACCCCCTCCCACCCTACACCCCTCCCCATCCCTGTAACCCCCTCCTGACCTACACCCCTCCCTATCTCTGTAAGCCCCTCCCGTGCTACACCCCTCCCACCCTACACCCTTCCATATCTCTCTAACCCCCCCCACCCTACACCCTTCCCTATCTCTGTAACCCCCTACCCCCCAACACCCCTCCCCCAATCTCTGTAACCCCCTCCCACCCTACAACCCTCCCTATCTCTGTAACCCCCTCCCACTCTACACCCATCCCACCCTACACCCCTCCCTATCTCTGTAACCCCCTCCCACCCTACACCCCTCCCTATCTCTGTAACCCCCCTCTCGCCCTACAACCCTTATTTAAAAAGGGTTGTAGGCAGAAGGCTGGAAATTATAGACCAGTTAGCCTAACATCTGTGGTGGGTAAAATTTTGGAGTCTATTATTAAGGAGACAGTAACGGAACATTTAGATAAACATAATTTAAAAGGACAAAGTCAGCATGGCTTTATGAAGGGGAAGTCATGTCTGACAAATTTGCTCGAGTTCTTTGAGGACATAACGTACAGGGTGGATAAAGGGGAACCAGTGGATGTAGTGTATTTAGACTTCCAGAAGGCATTCGACAAGGTGCCACATAAAAGATTATTACTTAAGATAAAAAATCACTGGAGTGGGGGTAATATTCTGGCATGGGTGGAGGATTGGTTATCTAACAGGAAGCAGAGAGTTGGGATAAATGGTTCATTCTCGGACTGGCAACCAGTATCATAACCAGTAACCAGTAGTGTTCCGCAGGGGTCGGTGCTGGGTCCCCAACTCTTTACAATCTATATTAACGATTTGGAGGAGGGGACCGAGTGTAACATATCAAAGTTTGCAGATGATACAAAGATGGGAGGGAAAGTAGAGAGTGAGGAGGACATAAAAAACCTACAAGGGGATATAGACAGGCTGGGTAAGTGGGCAGAGATTTGGCAGATGCAATACAATATTGGAAAATGTGAGGTTATGCACTTTGGCAGGAAAAATCAGAGAGCAAGTTATTATCTTAATGGCGAGAAACTGGAAAGTACTGCAGTACAAAGGGATCTGGGGGTCTTGGTGCAAGAAACTCAAAAAGTTAGTATGCAGGTGCAGCAGGTGATCAAGAAAGCCAATGGAATGTTGGCTTTTATTGCTAGCGGGATAGAATATAAAAACAGGGAGGTATTGCTGCAGTTGTATAGGGTATTGGTGAGACCGCACCTGGAGTACTGCATACAGTTTTGGTGTCCATACTTAAGAAAAGACATACTTGCTCTCGAGGCAGTACAAAGAAGGTTCACTCGGTTAATTCCGGGGATGAGGGAGTGGACATACAAGGAGAGGTTGAGTAGATTGGGACTCTACTCATTGGAGTTCAGAAGAATGAGAGGCGATCTTATTGAAACATATAAGATTGTGAAGGGGCTTGATCGGGTGGATGCGGTGAGGATGTTCCCAAGGATGGGTGAAACTAGAACTAGGGGACATAATCTTAGAATAAGGGGCTCCTCTTTCAAAACTGAGATGAGGAGAAACTTTTTCACTCAGAGGGTAGTGGGTCTGTGGAATTTGCTACCCCAGGAAGCTGTGGAAGCTACTTCATTAAATAAATTTAAAACAGAAATAGACAGTTTCCTAGAAGTAAAGGGAATCAGGGGTTACGGGGAGCGGGCTGGAAATTGGACATGAGTTTGAGTTCGGATCGGTCAAGGCCCTGTGGGTGGTGGAGCGGGCCCAGGGGCCGAGTGGCCTGGTCCTGCTCCTGCTTCTTGTGTTCTTTAGAGTTGAGGTTGGATCAGATCAGCCATGATCTCATTGAATGGCGGAGCAGGCTCGAGGGGCCGATTGGTCTACTCCTGCTCCTATTTCTTATGTTCTTATTAACCCTCCCCATCTCTGTAACACCCCTCACGCCCTACACCCATCCCCATCTCTGTAACCCCCTCCCGCCCTACACCCCTCCCTATCTCTGTAACACCCTCCAGCCCTACACCCCTCCCTATCTCTGTAAACCCCTCCTGACCTACAACCCTCCCCATCTCTGTAGCCCCCACCCACACTACACACCTCCCCATCTCTGTAACCCCCTCCAATACTACACACCTCCCCATCTCTGTAACCCCCTCCAATACTACACCCCTCCCTATCTCTGTAAACCCCTCCCACCCTACACCCCTCCCTATCTCTGTAACCCCCTCCCACCCTACACCCCTCCCTATCTCTGTAACCCCCTCTCGCCCTACACCCCTCCCCATCTCTGCAACCCTCCTCCCGCCCTACACCCCTCCCCATCTCTGTAACCCTCCTCCCGTCCTACACCCCTCCCCATCTCTGTAAACCCCTCCCGCCATCCACCCCTCCCTATCTCTGTAACACCCTCCAGCCCTACACCCCTCCCTATCTCTGTAACCCCCTCCTGACCTACACACCTCTCCATCTCTGTAGCCCCCTCCCACCCTACACCCCTCCCACCCTAGACCCCTCCCACCCTAGACCCCTCCCACCCCAGACCCCTCCCTATCTCTGTAACCCCCTCCAACCCTGCACCCCTCCCTATCTCTGTACCCCTCCCTATCTCTGTAACCCCCTCCGACCCTACACCCCTCCCTATCTCTGAAGCCCCCTCCCACCCTACACCCCTCCCCCCTACAACCCTACACCCCTCCCGATCTCTGTAACAACCTCCCACCCTACACCCCTCCCCATCTCTGTAAACCCCTCCCGCCCAACACCCCTCCCTATCTCTGTAACCCCCTCCCACCCTACACCTCTCCCTATCTCTGTAACCCCCTCCAGTCCTACACCCCTCCCTATCTCTGTAACACCCTCCCACCCTACACCCCTCCCACCCTACACCCCTCCCACCCTACACCCCTCTCTATCTCTGTAACCCCCCTCCCACCCTACATCCCTCCCCATCTCTGTAACCCCCCTCCTGACCTACACCCCTCCCCATCTCTGTAGCCCCCTCCCACCCTACACCCCTCCCCCCTACAACCCTACACCCCTCCCGATCTCTGTAACAACCTCCCACCCTACACCACTCCCTATCTCTGTAACACCCTCCAGCCCTACACCCCTCCCCAGCTCTGTAGCCCCCTGCCGCCCTACACCCCTCCCTATCTCTGTAACCCCCTCCAATCTCTGTAACCCCCTCCCACTCTACACCCATCCCACCCTACACCCCTCCCTATCTCTGTAACCCCATCCCACCCTACACCCCTCCCTATCTCTGTAACCCCCCTCTCGCCCTACAACCCTTATTTAAAAAGGGTTGTAGGCAGAAGGCTGGAAATTATAGACCAGTTAGCCTAACATCTGTGGTGGGTAAAATTTTGGAGTCTATTATTAAGGAGACAGTAACGGAACATTTAGATAAACATAATTTAAAAGGACAAAGTCAGCATGGCTTTATGAAGGGGAAGTCATGTCTGACAAATTTGCTCGAGTTCTTTGAGGACATAACGTACAGGGTGGATAAAGGGGAACCAGTGGATGTAGTGTATTTAGACTTCCAGAAGGCATTCGACAAGGTGCCACATAAAAGATTATTACTTAAGATAAAAAATCACTGGAGTGGGGGTAATATTCTGGCATGGGTGGAGGATTGGTTATCTAACAGGAAGCAGAGAGTTGGGATAAATGGTTCATTCTCGGACTGGCAACCAGTATCATAACCAGTAACCAGTAGTGTTCCGCAGGGGTCGGTGCTGGGTCCCCAACTCTTTACAATCTATATTAACGATTTGGAGGAGGGGACCGAGTGTAACATATCAAAGTTTGCAGATGATACAAAGATGGGAGGGAAAGTAGAGAGTGAGGAGGACATAAAAAACCTACAAGGGGATATAGACAGGCTGGGTAAGTGGGCAGAGATTTGGCAGATGCAATACAATATTGGAAAATGTGAGGTTATGCACTTTGGCAGGAAAAATCAGAGAGCAAGTTATTATCTTAATGGCGAGAAACTGGAAAGTACTGCAGTACAAAGGGATCTGGGGGTCTTGGTGCAAGAAACTCAAAAAGTTAGTATGCAGGTGCAGCAGGTGATCAAGAAAGCCAATGGAATGTTGGCTTTTATTGCTAGCGGGATAGAATATAAAAACAGGGAGGTATTGCTGCAGTTGTATAGGGTATTGGTGAGACCGCACCTGGAGTACTGCATACAGTTTTGGTGTCCATACTTAAGAAAAGACATACTTGCTCTCGAGGCAGTACAAAGAAGGTTCACTCGGTTAATTCCGGGGATGAGGGAGTGGACATACAAGGAGAGGTTGAGTAGATTGGGACTCTACTCATTGGAGTTCAGAAGAATGAGAGGCGATCTTATTGAAACATATAAGATTGTGAAGGGGCTTGATCGGGTGGATGCGGTGAGGATGTTCCCAAGGATGGGTGAAACTAGAACTAGGGGACATAATCTTAGAATAAGGGGCTCCTCTTTCAAAACTGAGATGAGGAGAAACTTTTTCACTCAGAGGGTAGTGGGTCTGTGGAATTTGCTACCCCAGGAAGCTGTGGAAGCTACTTCATTAAATAAATTTAAAACAGAAATAGACAGTTTCCTAGAAGTAAAGGGAATCAGGGGTTACGGGGAGCGGGCTGGAAATTGGACATGAGTTTGAGTTCGGATCGGTCAAGGCCCTGTGGGTGGTGGAGCGGGCCCAGGGGCCGAGTGGCCTGGTCCTGCTCCTGCTTCTTGTGTTCTTTAGAGTTGAGGTTGGATCAGATCAGCCATGATCTCATTGAATGGCGGAGCAGGCTCGAGGGGCCGATTGGTCTACTCCTGCTCCTATTTCTTATGTTCTTATTAACCCTCCCCATCTCTGTAACACCCCTCACGCCCTACACCCATCCCCATCTCTGTAACCCCCTCCCGCCCTACACCCCTCCCTATCTCTGTAACACCCTCCAGCCCTACACCCCTCCCTATCTCTGTAAACCCCTCCTGACCTACAACCCTCCCCATCTCTGTAGCCCCCACCCACACTACACACCTCCCCATCTCTGTAACCCCCTCCAATACTACACACCTCCCCATCTCTGTAACCCCCTCCAATACTACACCCCTCCCTATCTCTGTAAACCCCTCCCACCCTACACCCCTCCCTATCTCTGTAACCCCCTCCCACCCTACACCCCTCCCTATCTCTGTAACCCCCTCTCGCCCTACACCCCTCCCCATCTCTGCAACCCTCCTCCCGCCCTACACCCCTCCCCATCTCTGTAACCCTCCTCCCGTCCTACACCCCTCCCCATCTCTGTAAACCCCTCCCGCCATCCACCCCTCCCTATCTCTGTAACACCCTCCAGCCCTACACCCCTCCCTATCTCTGTAACCCCCTCCTGACCTACACACCTCTCCATCTCTGTAGCCCCCTCCCACCCTACACCCCTCCCACCCTAGACCCCTCCCACCCTAGACCCCTCCCACCCCAGACCCCTCCCTATCTCTGTAACCCCCTCCAACCCTGCACCCCTCCCTATCTCTGTACCCCTCCCTATCTCTGTAACCCCCTCCGACCCTACACCCCTCCCTATCTCTGAAGCCCCCTCCCACCCTACACCCCTCCCCCCTACAACCCTACACCCCTCCCGATCTCTGTAACAACCTCCCACCCTACACCCCTCCCCATCTCTGTAAACCCCTCCCGCCCAACACCCCTCCCTATCTCTGTAACCCCCTCCCACCCTACACCTCTCCCTATCTCTGTAACCCCCTCCAGTCCTACACCCCTCCCTATCTCTGTAACACCCTCCCACCCTACACCCCTCCCACCCTACACCCCTCCCACCCTACACCCCTCTCTATCTCTGTAACCCCCTCCCACCCTACATCCCTCCCCATCTCTGTAACCCCCCTCCTGACCTACACCCCTCCCCATCTCTGTAGCCCCCTCCCACCCTACACCCCTCCCCCCTACAACCCTACACCCCTCCCGATCTCTGTAACAACCTCCCACCCTACACCACTCCCTATCTCTGTAACACCCTCCAGCCCTACACCCCTCCCCAGCTCTGTAGCCCCCTGCCGCCCTACACCCCTCCCTATCTCTGTAACCCCCTCCCAATCTCTGTAACCCCCTCCCGCCCTACACCCCTCCCTATCTCTGTAACCCCCTCCCGCCCTACACCCCTCCCGATCTCTGTAACAACCTCCCACCCTACACCCCTCCCCATCTCTTTAACCCCCTCCAGCCCTACACCCCTCCCCATCTCTGTAAACCCCTCCCGCCCAACACCCCTCCCTATCTCTGTAACCCCCTCCCACCCTACACCCCTCCCTATCTCTGTAACCCCCTCCCACCCTACACCCCTCCCTATCTCTGTAACCCCCTCCCACCCTACACCCCTCCCTATCTCTGTAACCCCCTCCCACCCTACACCCCTCCCACCCTACACCCCTCCCCAGCTCTGTAACCCCCTCCCACTTACACCCCTCCCTCTCTCTGTAACCCCCTCCCACCCTACACCCTCCCCTATCTCTGTAACCCCCTCCCGCCCTACACCCCTCCCTATCTCTGTAACCCCCTCCCAATCTCTGTAACCCCCTCCCACGCTACACCCTCCCCTATCTCTGTAACCCCCTCCCACCCTACACCCCTCCCTATCTCTGTAACCCCCTCCCACCCTACACCCCTCCCTATCTCTGTAACCCCCTCCCACCCTACACCACTCCCTATCTCTGTAACCCCCTCCCCCCCACACCCCTCCCTATCTCTGTAACCCCCCTCTCGCCCGACACCCATCCCTATCCCTGTAACCCCCCTCCCACCCTACACCCCTCCCTATCTCTGTAACCCCCTCCCACCCTACACCCCTCCCTATCTCTGTAACCCCCTCCCACCCTACACCCCTCCCGATCTCTGTAACCCCCTCCAGCCCTACACCCCTCCCTATCTCTGTAACCCCCTCCCACCCTACACCCCTCCCCATCTCTGTAACCCCCTCCCACCCGACACCCCTCCCCATCTCTGTAACCCCCTCCAGCCCTCCCCCCCTCCCCATCTCTGAAACCCCCTCCCACCCTCCACCCCTCCCCATCTCTGTAACCCCCTCCAGCCCTACACCCCACCCCATCTCTGTAACCCCCTCCAGCCCAACACCCCTCCCCATCTCTGTAACCCCCTCCAGCCCTACACCCCTCCCACCCTACACCCCTCCCACCCATCTCTGTAACCCCCTCCAGTCCTACACCCCTCCCCATCTCCGTAACCCCCTCCCCTCCCCATCTCTGTAACCCCCTCCCCTCCCCATCTCTGTAACCCCCTCCCGCCCTACACCCCTCCCCATCTCCGTAACCCTCTCCAGCCCTACACCCCTCCCTTCACCCCTCCCCATCTCTGTAACCCCCTCCCGACCTACACCCCTCCCCATTTTTTGTAGCCCCCTCCCACCCTACACCCCTCCCTATCTCTGTAACCCCCTCCCACCCTACACCCTTCCCTATCTCTGTAACCCCCTCCCACCTTACACCCCTCCCCATCTCTGTAACCCCCTCCCACCATACACCCCTCCCCATCTCTGTAACCCCCTCCCAATCTCTGTAACCCAATCCCGATCTCTGTAACCCCCTCCAGCCCTACACCCCTCCCAGCCCTACACCCCTCCCAGCCCTACACCCCTCCCCCTCTCTGTAACCCCCTCCCCATCTCTGTACCCCTCCCCATCTCTGTAACCCCCTCCAGCCCTACACCCCTCCCAGCCCTACACCCCTCCCCCTCTCTGTAACCCCCTCCAGCCCTACACCCCTCCCAGCCCTACACCCCTCCCCATCTCTGTAACCCCCTCCCCCATCTCTGTAACCCCCGCCCCCATCTCTGTAACCCCCTCCCCCATCTCTGTAACCCCCTCCCGCCCTACACCCCTCCCCATCTCCGTAACCCTCTCCAGCCCTACACCCCTCCCTTCACCCCTCCCCATCTCTGTAACCCCCTCCCGACCTACACCCCTCCCCATTTTTTGTAGCCCCCTCCCACCCTACACCCCTCCCTATCTCTGTAACCCCCCTCCCACCCTACACCCTTCCCTATCTCTGTAACCCCCTCCCACCTTACACCCCTCCCCATCTCTGTAACCCCCTCCCACCATACACCCCTCCCCATCTCTGTAACCCCCTCCCAATCTCTGTAACCCAATCCCGATCTCTGTAACCCCCTCCAGCCCTACACCCCTCCCAGCCCTACACCCCTCCCAGCCCTACACCCCTCCCCCTCTCTGTAACCCCCTCCCCATCTCTGTACCCCTCCCCATCTCTGTAACCCCCTCCAGCCCTACACCCCTCCCAGCCCAACACCCCTCCCCCTCTCTGTAACCCCCTCCAGCCCTACACCCCTCCCAGCCCTACACCCCTCCCCATCTCTGTAACCCCCTCCCCATCTCTGTAACCCCCGCCCCCATCTCTGTAACCCCCTCCCCCATCTCTGTAACCCCCTCCAGCCCTACACCCCTCCCAGCCCTACACCCCTCCCCCTCTCTGTAACCCCCTCCAGCCCTACACCCCTCCCAGCCCTACACCCCTCCCCATCTCTGTAACCCCCTCCCCCATCTCTGTAACCCCCGCCCCCATCTCTGTAACCCCCTCCCCCATCTCTGTAACCCCCTCCAGCCCTACACCCCTCCCCATCTATGTAACCTCCTCCAGTTCTACACCCCTCGCTATATTCCCCATATGTTTTTTTTGGCCTGTGCAGCCCCTATAAAGGGCCGCGCAGCCTATTCGGAAGTCCGTGCATGTGGTGTTTTTCCAATTTAAAAGCCAGCAGACCGGCTGCGTTGGACCCCTGGAGCGCGGGACGGCCGTGCAGCGGAGCAGCCGACAATCCTTCGAGATCTCTGAGCTCCTCCAACTCTGGCCTCTTGTCCATCCCCCACTCCCATCGCCCCACCATTGGCGGCCGTGCCTTCAGCTGCCTGGGCCCCAAGCTCTGGAAATCCCTCCCTAAACCTCTCTGCCTCTCCCTCCTGCTTTTAAGAGGATCCTTAAAACCTACCTGTTGACCAAGCTTTTGGTCACCTGTCCTAATATCTTTTTATGTGTCTCGGTGTCCCTCTTTTTGGTTGGACAGAACCCAAATTAACTGTAAATCAATTAAAACTTTAAATGAAACTTAATAAATCAAATTAAAATTTGGAAGACCGGGGTGACGATGCACTCCAGTCCCCGCGGCGCCCACCGGTCGCGGAAAAACTCAAGCGTGCCGGCGGACACCGCGTGCTCCATCTCCAGGGCCACCCGGGCGCGAACATGGCCGCGGAAGAGAGGCAGGCAATCGGGCCGAACGACCCCCTCGACCGCCCGCTGCCTGGACCAATGAATGGCTTTCTTGGCCAGGCCCAGGAGCAGTCCTACGAGGAGGTCCTCCGACCTACCTGCTCCCCTCCGCACCGGGTGACCATAGATCAGGAGCGTGGGGCTGAAGTGCAACCAGAAATTGAGGAGCAGCCCCTTCAAATAATGAAAGAGGGGCTGCAACCTCTCACATTCAATATAAATGTGAAAGACGGACTCCTCCAGGCCGCAGAAATGGCAAGCAGCCTGGGAGTCCGTAAACCTATTTAAAACCCTATTGCACGGGACTGCTCCGTGCAACACCCTCCAGGCCAAGTCCCCAATAGAACAAGGGAAGACTCCCGCGTAGAGAGCCTTCCAATGGGGACCTTCGCCTCCGCCGGACGGCAGGATGGTACGCCAAGGCGTGTCCGGACGGCAGACGAAGATGGCAAAGTGGAGAGTGTGCAGGAGCAGCCCGTACAGGAAACGCCTCCGTGCGGATTGAAAGGGCACGGAGGGCATTTCTCCGAGAAGGCTCAAGTGGTGAGGCGGCGGCTACCGAGGGAGGATTCGGGGCCGGGCGCCGATAAGGAATTCCGTCCGAACGGGGGTCAGTTCGGACGGGATCGCCCCACGTGCTTGAGCCTCCTCGACACACCTAGTGGAGACGGGGCCCAGTGCCACTTTTAGCGACTCGATGGCTTTGACCGCGAGCCGGACGTTGACCCAGGACATGCGCCTCGCCAACTCCTCCGGCGCCATCCAGCCCGCTCCTCCGCCATCGAGCAGGTCCCCGACTCTGGTCACCTTACCGGGCACAGCCCTGCCCTCCGCCAGCCAGCCGAACCCGCGGTCGTGGAGGTGCGGATTCCTGAACAGCGGCTCCCGAAGGACGGCCGCCGCTCCTGACGGGGGAGAACTGCGCCCGGAGGCGACGCTGTTCCAAACCCATAGCAGTTCCTGGTAGAAGACAGGCAGCTCCCGCAGGCTGGCACGCGTGCCACCCACTCTCACAAACAGGAGCTGCGTGTCGTAATTGAGGCCGTGCAGCTGGCGGAAGAAATACGTCGCCAGCGCACGCCACCTAGGAGGATTCTCCACGTACAGGTATCTCTGCAGCGTCTGAAGACGGAAAGTCGCCGCCTGGGTGCGAAGGCACACCAGCGCCTGACCGCCCTCCCTAAGCGGGAGACTCAAAACCGCGGCAGAGACCCAGTGCTTCCTTTTGTCCCAGAAGAAGTCGACGAGCTTCTTCTGCATCTTGGCGACAAACGCAGGGGGAGGGATCAAAGTGACCAACCGGTACCACAACATGGCGGCCACCAGCTGGTTTATGACCAGCGCTCGACCCCTGTAGGACAACACTCGGAGCAGTCCTGTCCAGCGCCCTAGGCGAGCGGTGACTTTGGCCTCCAGCTCTTGCCAGTTCGCCGGCCAGGCGTCCTCGGCCGGGCTGAGGTAGACTCCCAGGTAGAGGAGGTGCGTGGTGCTCCAGGCGAAAGGCCCGAACTCCTCCGGCAGTGAGTCCACCTGC
Organism: Squalus acanthias; assembly: GCA_030390025.1. Lineage (NCBI taxonomy): Eukaryota > Metazoa > Chordata > Chondrichthyes > Squaliformes > Squalidae > Squalus > Squalus acanthias. The sequence continues at coordinate 793,184 of JASTWF010000116.1, read as the reverse complement.
CATGGGCCCACCAGGAGTCCAGAACATTTCTCCCAGTTGATCTTGGCGGAGGATGCGTCCGAGTAAATCTGCTGGCATTCTCGCATCCTCCGCAAGTCGACGGGATCAGTGACCGCGAGGAGCACGTCATCGGCGTAAGCCGAGAGGACCACCTCCACGCCCGGCCCTTGCAGAGCCAGTCCCGTCAACCTCTTCCGCAAGAGGCGCAGGAAAGGCTCCACGCAAACGGCGTATAACTGACATGGGGCATCCCTGACGCACCCCCCTCCCGAAGTGAAGGGGCGCCGTCAAAGACCCGTTAACTTTAATCAGACACTCCGTGGCGGCGTACAGAAGTCGGATCCGGGCGACGAAATGCATCCCGAACCCGAATGCGCGCAGAGTCCCGAAAAGATACTCGTGATCCACCCTGTCGAACGCCTTCTCCTGATCTAGGGAAAGGAAGGCGACCGACAGACCAGCCCTCTGGGAATGGTGGACCAGGTCCCGGACCAGATGGATGTTGTCGTGGATTGTCCGGCCCGGGACCGTGTAGGACTGGTCGGGGTGGATCATGCGGGCCAGCACGGTGCCAAGGCGAGCAGACATAGCCCTGGCGAAAATTTTGTAGTCCGTGCTGAGGAGGGAGACCGGGCGCCAGTTCTTAAGTGGGCGGAGATCGCCCTTCTTGGGCAGCAGGACGATGACCGCCCTGCGCCAAGAGAGGGGCATCTCCCCGGTCGCCAGACTTTCCCCCAGGACCCGCGCATAGTCGTCCCCCAAGACGTCCCAGAACGCCCTGTGGAACTCCACGGTCCGCCCGTCCAGCCCCGGGGACTTGCCCCTCGAGAGCTGGCGCAGGGCGCCGGTCAGCTCCGCCAGGCTTAGCGGAGCTTCTAAATTCTCGGCGCCCTCCGGGCCGACCTTCGGCAGGTCCTCCCACAAAACTCTGCGCGCATCCTCGCTGGACGGATCCGAAGAGAACAGAGCCCCGTAATAGGCCCGGGCCTCCGCGCTGATGCCCTCCGGATCCGAGACCAGAGATCCGTCATCGGCCAGCAGCCCCAAGAGCTGCTTACGGACCCCCCGTCTTTTTTCCAGCGAGTAGAAGAAGGGGGAGCCGCGGTCCAGGTCCCGCAGGAACTGGATCCGCGACCTCACGTACGCGCCTCGGGACCCGACCAGCTGCAGGTCCTTCAGCGCGCCCTTCTTCTCTTCGTACACCTTCCGCAGGGCCGGGTCCTCGACGACTTGACCGAGACGGGACTCCAGGTCGAGCACTTCTTTCTCCAATCGCCCGACCCGGGCCTCCCGCCTCTTGGTCGACCCCTTCGCGTACTCCTGACAGAAGACGCGGACGTGAGCCTTGCCCACGTCCCACCATAGCCTCAAGGAGGGGAAGCCTCCCCGCTTCCTTCTCCAGTCGGCCCAGAACCGGCGAAACGAATCCCGGAACCGCGCGTCCTCCAGCAGCAGGTTGTTAAAATGCCAGTACGCGGACCCCCACCGCGCGCGCAGCGGAGCGAGCTCCACCCACACCAGGTGGTGGTCCGTGCACGGCACCGGCCGCATGGAAGCCGCCGGAACGCAGGAGACGTACGCCCGGGAAATGTAAAGGCGGTCGATTCTGGACCTTCCTCCTCCAGACCTCACGCTCGTGAAGGCGCTGGAGTCGGGATGGAGATTTCGCCAGACGTCCACCAAGTCGAAGGACCCGACCAGGTCCCGCAACTTCTCCATCGCCGCCGGGCTTCGCGGGGGACCCGACCGGTCCCGCGCCTCGAGGGTACAATTGAAATCCCCCCCGAGGATGACGCACTCGCCCACGTCGATGGAGCCCAGAAGAGCGGACACTTCTCCGAAGAAGCGCACTTGCTGCGCACCGGTCCGGGGGGCGTACACGTTCACTAAATGGACCGGCACGCCTCCCAGGCGAACAGTGACCTGGAGCAAGCGGCCCGGCACGTGCTCCTTGACCCTCAAGATCTCCGGCTGAAATTGCGGGGCCAACAAGACAGCCACCCCGCAGGAATTGTTGGAGAGGTGACTCATACTGACCCCTCCTTGCCACTCCAGGAGCCACGTGGCCTCGTCTCCCGGAACGGTGTGGGTTTCTTGCAGGAAGCACACCGCATATTTCCCGTCCCGAAGGGCCGAGAAGTTATTGAATCTACGGCGCGCCTCCCTGCTGCCGTTGATGTTGAGGCTGGCTATGGTTATCTTCATCTCAGAAGCATAGTGCAACCTCTACCTAACGGAGGGGAGGGAGCGCGGTCACTGACGACCGCCACTCCCTCAGCAGCCCAGTGTGGAAACTCTTGAGCCGACGCAGCTCGAGCCGGCCAACGTCCTTGTCCGCGCCCATGATTTTAATGGCGGCGCGGACGGACACGACGAGCAGCGCCAGCTCCGACCACTTGTCGAGGGCCAGCCGGATCTTCTTGTGACGACCCTGGCTCGTGGCCATAAAATCCTGGAGTTCCACTACGGGGATGAGGGGAGAGTCGGTGAAGGGCACGAGGGCGTCCATCGTCTCGCTGCCGATGGACTCCAAATCGTCCTCGGTGCCCACCACCGAGTCCCCGTCCTCCTCCGGGAGGTCGTCACCGGCGGCCAACCCGTCCATCGCACGGGGTGCAGCGAACGGCTCGGCCGCACCGGCCGGCCCCGCCTCCGTCACGATCCCACCCCCAGGATCGGTGGCAGAGGAGTCCACCCTGGGCTCCTTCAGGGGCGCCGGGCCGGGAGGCGGCGGCGGTTCGGGGCCCCCCCCCCCCCGCCTCAGGCGCCGGAGCGACCGGAGAAACCGGGGAGAAAATAATTTCAAAGTCCTCCAGTACGTCCGGCGCCAACATCAGAGACGGAGTCAGGGGGCTTTCTGTCTCCCCGCCACCAACCTCCGACCCAGCGGGCTGGGGATTGTTGTACTCCTCCACCAGGTCGAGCAGTCCCTGGGAGATATCTGGGTTGTAAAAGGCGGGCTCGGCTTCAGCCTCTTTGGCCTCGCCCGCCCCAGTCCCCAGGACGCCCGACCCGGCGAGGAGCAACGGTTCTGGACTTTTATTAATATCCGCGGGTTGTTCCGCGCCCCCCCCCCCCCACGGGCAGGGTCTCTTCCCCATCCCCGGGAGGCATAGGTCGCACAGAGTCGGCTGCCTCACCCTCCCGAGGGACAGGCGACCCCTGCCGCTCGCGCGCGACGATGACGGTGGTGGGGTGGGGCGCAGCACCCGCGGTGGGCGACGACTCCCCTTCTGCGGAGGGACCTTCCTCCTCGCAGTCCTCCTCCTGGGGGTGGAGCTTCCTTTTTAACATGTTGGGGCCCGGAGAGGGGGAGGCCTCCATGTCTGCTGGGGCCTCCCTCTCTGCCCCCTTCCGATGACTGGGTTTCTTGGGCCCCTCGGGCCCGAGCCCGGCCGCAGGTCTTGATTTAGCTGCCTTGGCAGTTGCGGTCACGGTCACGGGCCCGGGCACGAGGACCCCCCCAGTCTCACGCGTCCCGGTCAACTCCGCGATGAGCGCGGGCGTGAGTTCGGGCAAATCGGTAGTTTCCTCCACGAGGGGATTCGCCCTTAGGTGTTTAGTCTTTCTAAGCGCCTTCCTTCCCCTCGGACGCTCTCCCTCCCCCCCGCCGGAGGCCGTGATGGTGTTGGCCTCCGATTTCGACCGCGCATCCGTCGTCCTCGACGCGCGGACAGTATCAGGGGGAGGGGGGGCGGCGGCGCCAGCCCTGGCCGCGCTAGGTGTCGTGGCGGCCTTGGAGGCGGGGCAGTTTTTCCGGACATGCCCCACCTCCTTACAGGCGTAGCACCGCACGCCGTCCGAGGTCCAGAAGACGCGGTGGGCGGTCCCCCCGTGGAGCACCGTGAACGCGCCGTCCGCGTCCTCCTCCCGCGCCAGCCGGACGAAAAGCTGGCGCCGGAAGGAGAAGACGTGCCGAAGGCTGGCTTCCCGGAAGCCGAGCAGGATGGATGTGATCCCCGACCTCACCTCCCCCAGTTGACGTAGGTGGGGGAGGAGGAGCTCACCTGGAACAAAGGGCGGGACGTTGGAAACAACAATCCTTTGCACGGTGGCCTCAAGGGGGTCCACCGGCAGGAAGGTCCCGCCCACGGTGAGCCCCTTCTCGATGGCCAGGGACACCGCCCGCTCCGACCCCAGGAAGAACAGAGCCTTGCCGTACATTTTAGAGGCGGTGACGATGGCTGAAGGGCTGACAACCCCAGCCATGGCTTTAACACACGCCTCTATTGTCATATTGGGGTGAGTGTAGCTCTTGACCCCATTCTTCCTCGTGAGGAGGGTAAAAGGTGACGGTGTAACAGGAGGACCCGTGGCTGCGGCCGTGGCCGCGGCTGCCACGCTTGCGTATGTCCTCGCTGCCCCCGCCACCGGCGAAGATGTGGTCGCCATGATGGGTTGGTCCTTAAGGGCTACACTCACCCCAAGTCACAGGCCTGAAGGTGTTAATGGCCTCTGGTTTTGTTTTTGTTTTCCCCTGAGCAGAGGGAGCTCTTAAATTGAAGGCACACCTCTCCCTTTATATGAATTAATTAGGAGAGGGGCCTTCTCCCCTCTGCTCAATAGGTACTCAATTAAAAGTAAATTGAGGTGCCTCTTAGAGAGAGAGGCAGAGAGAGACAAGAGACAAAGAGAGAGAGAGAGGGGGTGGGAAGGAGGGAAGCCGCAAGGGCAGGGTCGCCACTCAGGATGGTGGGTGGGTGGGTGTTGGCAGGGGGGTGCACTCTCCGATGTAATAAAAGTCTTTGGTGGTGGTCTTCTGGTGGGGGGATCCTTAAAACCTACCTGTTGACCAAGCTTTTGGTCACCTGTCCTAATATCTTTTTATGTGTCTCGGTGTCAGTTTTTCTGATTTACGCTCCTGTGAAGCACCTTGGGAGGTTTCGCAAGTTAAAGGCGCTATATAAATGCAGCTTGCTGTTTTTGAACACGTGCTGGAGGGAGTTTCAGAGAATCAGTCTCCTTCTTCCTTGAAGTGAAAGTAGTTTAATTTGTGTCGCTTGTTGACTTGATGCGGGACTGTAATGAGCTGACTGGATATTCCCAGAGTCAGCAAGGTTATATTGGGAAATGGCTGGGCCAGGCAGCTCATGGAGCAATAATTGGGTGTTGTGGGGCATTAAGATCATTCTCAGCTGTGAACAGAACAGTAACCAGCCCCCGAGGGATGATCAAAGCTGCCCACAGGATAGTTGACCCATCAATCGGGCGCTGGCTGTGATTCAGGGCACTGACTCCCTCTCACTCTCTAACCTCACTCAGAGAAACTCCTCGCCTTCCTCCGCTCTCTCATCAATGCTGCGGCCCGGAGATGCTGTCCTATTTTTAGCCTGTCGATATCAGTAGAATTGTGTTTGCCTTTTAATGAGGGTGGAATCTCGCTGCTCCCTCTTGGTTCCAGAATGTTGTGTGTGTGTTGAGCGAGATCCCATTCCTCCCTTGCCATCTCTTCTGCTCCAAACAGGAGAGAAATACCAATCCGGTTAAAGGCTGAGATTCCCATCTCTCAGGGACAGAACGAGCAGCAGAGATGATGGTCCCAGTACAGTCAGTTTCTGCTCCAGGCCATGTTCCGTTTGTTAGTCAGTGAGAACTCCTTCCCCAACAGTGAGCCGCTTGATATCAATTAGCGAGGCTGATTGACAGATTACTGGCCCAATTGTCTCATTAGTATCCCGGCCCGCCCTGGGGTTAATCACATCGACTGATCCCCAGAAATATCAGGCAGAAGGAGAATGCCAGAAGGAAGCAGGAATAAGGGTTCAATTTCTGTGGAGTTGAATGTTCTCTCGATGTTCCCTTCACTCACTGAGCTGTGATTGAGGATCTCAGGTATCGAGTGTTGCCCGAAATCCCCTGGATTGTGGGAGCCGGAAGGAGGCCATTCAGCCCGTCGAGCCTGTGCCGACTCTCGGCAAGAACACTTCAGCTCGTCCCACTCCCCCCCGCCTTTCCCGCAGCCCTGTAATTATTTTTCCTTCAGATAATTACCCAACTCCCTTTTGAAAGATAATACATGTTGGTACCAACGACGTAGCTAAAAAAAGGGAAGAGGTCCTACAAGTAGAATTTAGGGAGTTAGGAGCCAAGCTAAAAAGTAGGACCTCGAAGGTAGTAATCTCTGGATTACTACCAGTGCCACGTGCTAGTAAGAGTACAGAGAACAGGATAGTTAGGCTAAATACGTGGCTTGAGCAGTGGTGTAAGAGGGAGGGTTTTAAATTTTTGAGGCATTGGAACCAGTTTTGTGGTAGGTGTGACCTATACAAAAGGGACGGTCTACACCTGTGCAAAGATGGAACTGATGTTCTCGGGGTAATTTTTGATAAAGCAGTTCGGGAGCATTTAAACTAGTATGGCAGGGGGCTAGAAACCTATGTAGTGAAATAGAGGAAAGTGAAAGGCAGACAGAAATAAATGGTAAAAGAGTGAGGAACAAAAAACAAAGGGCCAAACTAATTCATAAAAAATGTGAGCATAAAAAAAGCCTGAGGGTTTTATACCTTAATGCGAGAAGCATCAGGAACAAGGTAGATGAATTAGCTGTGGAAATAGAGGTTAATAATTATGATCTAATTGGGATTACGGAAACATGGTTGCAGGGTGAGCAGGGCTGGGAGCTTAACATACAGGGGTATTCAGTATTTAGGAAGGATCGACAAAAAAGAAAGGGAGGAGGGGTAGCATTGCTGGTAAAAGAAGGGATAAATGCAATTGAAAGGAAGGATATTAACTCAGTTAATACAGAATCTATATGGGTGGAGCTAAGAAATAGCGAGGGGCGAAAAACATTAATAGGAGTGGTATATAGGCCTCCAAATAGTAAAATAGAGGTTGGGGAGGGCATCACGAGGGAAATTAGAGAAGCGTGCAATAAGAGCACAGCTGTCATCATAGGTGACTTTAACTTACATATAGATTGGAATAGCCTAATCAGTAAAAATAATGAGGAGGAGGAATTCCTTGAGTGTTTAAGGGATGGTTATCTGGATCAATATGTCGAGGAACCAACTCGGGAACAGGCTATATTGGACTGGGTACTGTGCAATGAGAAGGGACTAATTAGTAATCTTGTTGTACGGGGACCCTTGGGTCAGAGCGATCATAACATGATCGATTTCTCACTCGAAATGGAGAGCGAAGAAATTGACTCAGATACTAAGGTCCTGAATTTAAACAAGGGGAATTATGATGCCATTAGACGGGAACTGAGTAGGTCTGATTGGACAACGTTCCTGGGAGGACTGGAGGTAGATAAACAATGGCAAGCATTTAAAGATAGAATGACAAAATTGCAAAAATTGTTTATACCAATCTGGCATAAAAGGAAATCTAAAAAGGTGACTCAACCGTGGATAACAGGGGAAATTAGAGACAGCATAAAATCCAAAGATAGGGCGTATAAAATAGCCAAAAAACGCGCCAGAGCGGAAGATTGGGAACAGTTTAAGATAGAGCAAAGGAGGACAAAGGGCTTAATCAAGAGGGGCAAAATAGCTTACGAAAGCAAGCTGGCGGAAAATATAAAAACTAACTCCAAAAGCTTTTATAAGTATATCAAGAGGAAAAGACTGGTGAAAACCAAAGTTGGCCCATTGCAGTCAGATACGGGGGAATATATAACGGGAAATAAGGAAATGGCAGACCAACTAAATGCATACTTTGGGTCAGTCTTTACGAAGGAAGACACAAAAAACCTCCCTGGGATATCGGGAAAAATAGGGACATTTGCAAAGGAGGAACTGACGCAAGTCAATATCTCTAAGGATATGGTGTTAAGGAAGCTAAAGGGATTGAAGGCGGACAAATCCCCAGGGCCTGATAACATGCATCCTAGGGTGCTGAAGGAGGTGGCCCTAGAGATAGCGGATGCACTAAGTATGATTTTTCAGAATTCATTAGACTCGGGAACAGTGCCCATGGATTGGAGGGTAGCTAACGTTACCCCACTATTCAAAAAGGGGGGTAGGGAAAAAGCAGGTAATTACAGACCTGTAAGCCTTACATCAGTTGTGGGCAAAATGCTGGAGTCCATCATTAAGGATGAAATAGCGGAGCACTTAGCAAATGGGGACAGGATAGGACAGAGTCAACATGGATTTACAAAGGGTAAATCGTGCTTGACTAATCTATTGGAATTTTTTGAGGGAGTAACTGGTAAAATAGATGGGGGAGAGCCAGTAGATGTGGTGTACCTGGACTTCCAAAAGGCCTTCGATAAGGTCCCACATAAAAGATTAGCAGGGAAAATTGAAGCTCATGGGATAAAGGGGAAAGTATTGACGTGGATAGAGAACTGGCTGTCAGATAGAAAACAGAGAGTTGGAATAAACGGCTCATTTTCTGAATGGCAGGCAGTAACAAGTGGGGTACCACAGGGATCTGTCCTGGGTCCCCAGCTGTTCACAATTTACATTAATGACCTGGATCAGGGAGTCGGATGCAGCATTTCCAAATTTGCAGACGACACTAAACTAGGAGGGGGGGTGGGCTCAGAGGAGGAGACCAGGAAGCTCCAGAGCGATTTGGACAGACTGGGTGATTGGGCGGATAAATGGCAGATGCACTATAATGTGGACAAGTGCGAAGTTATCCACCTTGGGTGCAGGAACGGGAGGGCAAATTATTATTTAAATGGCAATAAATTGGGAGAGGGGGAAGTACAGAGAGACCTGGGTGTTCTTGTACACCAGTCACTGAAGGCGAGCATGCAGGTGCAACAGGCGATCAAGAAGGCAAACGGTATGCTGGCCTTCATAGCAAAAGGGTTGGAATACAGGAACAGGGATACCTTGCTGCAGCTGTACAGGGCACTGGTGAGACCACACCTCGAGTACTGTGTACAGTTTTGGTCGCCTCATCTGAGGAAAGATGTTCTTGCCATGGAGGGGGTGCAGCGGCGATTCACCAGGCTGATACCAGGAATGGCGGGATTGACCTATGAGGAGAGACTATGTAGTTTAGGGATGTACACACTGGAGTTTAGAAGATTGAGAGGGGACCTCATAGAAGTGTATAAAATTCTGACAGGTCTAGACAGACTAGATGCAGAAGGAATGTTTCCCTTGGCGGGTGAGAACAGAACTAGAGGACATAATTTAAGGATAAGGGCTAAACCATTTAGGACAGAAATGAGGGGGAATTTCTTCACTCAGAGGGTGGTGAACCTGTGGAACTCATTGCCACAGAGGGCAGTGTACGCCAGCTCATTAAATATATTTAAGAGGGAATTAGATGTATTTCTACAGGCAAAAGGGGTTAAGGGTTACGGAGAGAAGGCGGGGACGGGATACTGAATTGGAGGATCAGCCATGATCTCATTAAATGGCGGAGCAGGCTCGAAGGGCCGGATGGCCTACTCCTGCTCCTATCTTCTATGTATCTATGTATCTATGTAATATTGAGTCTGCCTCCACCACCCTTTCAGGCAGTGCATTCCAGATGTTAAACACTCTCTGTGTAAATAAGTTTTTTCTTATGTAGCCTTTGGTTCTTTTGCTAATCACCTTAAATCTGTGTCCTCTGGTTCTCGACCCTTCTGCCAATGGAACACTTTCTCTCTATCTACTCTGTCCAGATCCCTCATGATTCAGAACACCTCATAGAGTTATACAGCACAGAAAGAGGCCCTTCGGCCCATCGTGTCCGCGCCGGCCATCCAGCCCTATCGATTCTAATCCGATTTTCCAGCACTTGGTCCTTAGCCTTGTATGCTATGGCATTTCAAGTGCTCATCTAAATGCTTCTTGAATGTTGTGAGGGTTCCTGCCTCTACCACCCTTTCAGGCAGTGAGTTCCAGATTCCAACCACCCTCTGGGTGAAAAAGTTTTTCCTCAAATCCCCTCTAAACCTCCTGCCCCTTACCTTGAAACTATGCCCCCTAGTTATTGATCCCTCTACTAAGGGGAAAAGTTCCTTTCTATCTACCCTATCTATGCCCCTCATAATTTTGTACACCTCAATCAGGTCCCCCCTCAGCCTTCTCTGCTCTAAGGAAAACAACCCCAGCCTGTCCTGTCTCTCTTCATAGCTGAAGCGCTGCAGGCTAGGTAACATCCTGGTGAATCTCCTCTGCACCCTCTCCAATGCAATCACATCCTTCCTATAGTGTGGCGACCAGAACTGCACACAGTATTCCAGCTGTGGCCTAACTAGCGTTTTGTACAGCTCCATCATAACCTCCCTGCTCTTATATTCTATGCCTCGGCTAATGAAGGAAAGTATCCCATATGCCTTTTTAACCACCTTATCTACCTGTCCTGCTGCCTTCAGGGATCTATGTACATGCACACCAAAGTCCCTCTGATCCTCTGTCCTCCCTAGGATTCTGCCATTCATTGTGTATTCCGTTGCCTTGTTAGTCCTCCCAAAATGCATCACCTCACACTTTACAGGTTTAAATTCCATTTGCCACTGTTCTGCCATTCTGACCAACCCGTCTATATCGTCCTGTAGCCTGAGGCTTCCCTCCTCGCTATTTACCACTCCACCAATTTTCGTGTCATCTGCGAACTTACTGATCATACCTCCTACATTCATACCTAAATCATTAATGTACACTACAAACAGCAAGGATCCAGCACCGATCCCTGGACACAGGCTTCCAGTCACAAAAACAACCTTCGACCATCACCCTCTGCCTCCTGCCACTAAGCCAATTTTGGATCCAATGTGCCAAGTTGCCCTGGATCCCATGGTCTCTTAACTTGTTGACCAGTCTCCCATTTGGGACTTTGTCAAAAGCCTTACTAAGGTCCATGTAGACTACATCAACTGCACTACCCTCATAGAAACATAGAAACTAGGAGCAGGAGTAGGCCATTCGGCCCATCGAGCCTGCTCCACCATTCAATACGATCATGGCTGATCATCCAAATCCAGTACCCTGTCCCTGCTTTCTCACACAGAATCCCCATCGAGCCTGCACTGACACATATCCCACCCTATCCTCGTAACTCCACGTATTTAATTCCCCCTAACATCTCCCTTCCTATCCTATCCCCGTAACCCCACATATTTAATCCCCCCCTAACACTAAGGGTCAATTTATCATAGCCAAATCAACCTAACCCGCACATTTTTGGACTGTGGGAGGAAACCGGAGCACCCGGAGGAAACCCACGCAGACACGGGGAGAATGTGCAAACTCCACACAGATAGTCACCCGAGGCCAGATTCGAACCCGGGTCCCTGGCGCTGTGAGGCACCAGTGCTAACCACTATGCCACCGTGTTGCCACACACCTAGTCACCCCCTCGAAAAATTCAATCAAATTGGTCAGACATGATCTCCCCCTGACAAAGCCATGCTGACTATTCTTGATTAATCCTTGCCTCGCCAAGTGGAGACTTATTCTGTCCCTCAGAATTTTTTCCAATAATTTCCCAACCACTGATGTTAGGCTCACTGGCCTGTAATTCCCTGGTTTATCCCTAATACCCTTCTTGAATAATGGTACTACATTAGCTGTTCTCCAATCCTCTGGCACCTCCCCTGTGGCCAGAGAGGTTCTGAAAATTTGTGTCAGAGCCCCTGCAATCTCCTCCCTTGCCTCACACAGCAGCCTGGGATACATGTCGTCTGGGCCTGGGGATTTATCCACTTTTAAGCCCGCTAAAACCGCTAATACCTCCTCCCTCTCAATACTAATTTGTTCAAGTATATCACAATCCCCCTGCCTGATTTCTATGTCTACATCGTCCTTCCCCATAGTGAACACAGATGCAAAATATTCATTTAAAACCTCACCTACATGTTCTGGCTCTACACACAGATTGCCACTTTGGTCCCTAATGGGCCCTACTCTTTCCGGGTTATCCTCTTGCCCTTAATATACTTATAAAACACCTTGGGATTTTCCTTTATTTTGTCCGACAGTGTATTTTCATGTCCTCTCTTCGCTCTCCTAATTTCTTTTTTAAGTACCCCCCTACACTTTCTATACTCCTCTAGGGCTTCCACTGTTTTTAGTCCTTTGTATCTGCCAAAAGCCATTTGTTTTTTCTAATCCATTCTCGTATACCCCTTGACAGCCAGGGTTCCCTGGGCTTGTTGGTCCCACCCTTGACCTTTACAGGAACATGTTGCCATTGTACTCTCTCTATTTTGTTTCTGAAAGACTCCCACTGCTCTGATGTGGATTTTCCTACAAGTAGCTGATCCCAGTCCACTTTGGCCAGATCCTGCCTTATCATATTAAAATCGGCCTTCCCCCAAATTAGAACCTTTATTTCCAGTCCATCTTTGTCCTTTTCCATGACTACCTTAAATCTCACCGAATTATGGTCACTGTCACCAAAATGCTCTCCTACTAACACTTCTACCACTTGCCCGGCTACATTCCCTAGAATTAGGTCCAGTACCACCCCCTCTCTTGTAGGACATTCTACATGCTGGCTCAAAAAGCTCTCCTGGATGCACTTTAAGAATTCCGCACCCTCTAAGCCTTTCACACTCTGACTATCCCAGTTAATATTGGGGAAGTTGAAATCCCCTACTATTATTACCCTATTATTTCTACACTTCTCTGAGATTTGCCTACATATCTGTTCCTCTATCTCCCCCTGACTCTTTGGGGGCCTATAGTACACTCCCAGCAAAGTACTTTCCCCCTTTTTGTTTTTAAGTTCTACCCATATGGCCTCATTAGAGGAACCTGCTAAGATATCATCCCTCATTACAGCAGTAATTGACTCCTTGATTAATATTGCGACACCCCCTCCTCTTTTACACCCACCATTGTCTCGCCTGAAGATTCTATACCCCGGAATATTAAGCTGCCAGTCCTGCCCCTCCCTCAACCATGTCTCTGTGATAGCAACAATATCATACACCCATGTGTTCATCAACACCTTCAATTCATCTGCCTTACTCGCAAGACTCCTTGCATTAAAATAAATGCCATCCAGCCTTGCCATACTCCCTTGTGCCGTTACATATTTGCTCTGCCTTCCAGGCTGACTTGTTTTTTCCTCTATATTTGGCTGTGCATCACCCCCTACTATAGCTCCACTCCATATACCATCCCCCTGCCAAGTTAGTTTAAACCCCCCCCCCAACAGTACTAGCAAACCTCCCCGCAAGGATGTTGGTCCCGTTCCGGTTCAGGTGCAACCTGTCCGACTTTTACAGGTCCCACCTTCCCCAGAAGCAGACCCAGTGATCCAGGAAACTAAAGCCCTCCCTCCTGCACCAACACTTTAGCCATGCATTCATCTGCTCTATCCTCCTATTCCTATACTCACTAGCACGTAGCACCAGGAGTAATCCAGAGATTACAACCTTTGAGGTCCTGCTATTTAATCTGCTACCTAGCTCCCTAAATTGTTGTTGCAGGACCACATCCCTCTTTCTACCTATGTCGTTGGTACCAATGTGAACCACAACCTCTGATTGTTCGCCCTCCCCCTTCAGAATGCCTTGCAGCCGTTCAGTGACATCCTTGACCCTGGCACCAGGGAGGCAACATACCATCCTGGAGTCACATCTGCAGCCACAGAGATGTTTATCTGTTCCCCTTACGGTAGAATCTCCTATCATTATTGCTCTCCCACTCCTTTTCCTCCACGCTAGTGCAGCTGAGCCACGCGTAGTGCCACGGACTTGACACTTGCTGCATTCCCCTGAGGAACCATCTCCCCCAGCAGTATCCAAAATGGAAAATCTGTTGGAGAGGGAGATGGACCCAGGGGACTCCTGCACTACCTTCGTAGTTCTTTTACTCTGTCTGGCGGTCACCCATTCCCTGTCTCCCTGTGCACTCTTTACCTGCAGTGTGACCACCTCATTAAACGTGCTATCCATGAAGATCTCAGCTTCACGGATGCTCCGCAGTGACTCCAGCCGCAGCTCCAGCTCTGAAACGCGGATTTCGAGTAGCTGCAGCTGGAGACACTTCCTGCACATGTGATCGCCCTGGACACCGAAAGTGTCCCTGACTTCCCACACAGCACAGGAGGAACACTCCACGCTGCCGAGCTGCCCTGCCATGTCCTACCCTTAATTTACTCCCTTTACTTCCTTTAAATGAAAGAATATTAAATACACTAGGGACCTTATTTCACTTTAAACACTACTTACTCTAAACTAGAGACCTTACTTTTACTTCAACGACAGGACTGTAGAAATACTCACCAGGTCCTACTTACCAATCAGCTCCTTCCCTGGTTGTGACGTCACTTTAGCGGTTTTGCAGTTGTTGTTGTTTGACTGCTCCCGCTCACGGACTCTTTCCCAACTCGCAGCACTCCTCTGCAACGCTCCTTTATGGCCGATCCACCTTCACTCAGGCCTGGCTGCCGCTCCCACACAGGTCCGTCTCCTCCGGTGTCGGGCCTCCTCTGCAGCGCTCCTTTATGGCCTCCATCAAATCTCCTCTCAATCTTCTCCTCTCTAAGGAGGACAACCCCAGCTTCTCCAGTCTATCAACATAACTGAAGTCCCTCATTCCTGGAATCATTCTAGTAAATCTTTTCTGCACCCTCTGTAAGGCCTTCACATCCTTCCTAAAGTGCGGTGCCCAGAATTGGACACAGTACTCCAGTTGGGGCCGAACCAGTGTTTTATACAGGTTCATCATAATTTCCACACTTTTGTTCTTTATACCTCCATTTATGAAGCCCAGAATCCCGTAAGCCTTTTTAACCGCTTTCTCAACCTGCCCTGCCACCTTCAACGATTTGTGCACATATACCCCCAGGTCTCTCTGTTCATGCAGCCCCTTCAGGATTGTACCATTTAGTTTATATTGCCTCTCTTCATTCATTCTACCAAAATGTATCACTTCACACTTTTCTGCGTTAAATTTAATCTGCCACGTGTCTGCCCATTTCACCAGCCTGTCTATGTCTTCCTGAAGTCTATCACTCTCCTCCTCACTGTTCACTATACTTCCAAGTTTTGTGTCATCTGCAAATTTTGAAATTGTGCCCTGTACATCCACATCCAAGTCATTAATATATATCAAAAAAAAGCAGTGAACCTAGAACCGACCCCTGGGGTACAGCACTGTATACCTTCCTTCAGTCCGAAAAACAACCGTTCACCACTACTCTCTGTTTCCTGTCACTTAGCCAATTCCGTATCCATGTTGCCACTGTCCCTTTAATTCCATGGGCTTCAACTTTGTTGGCAAGCCTATTATGTGGCACTTTGTCGAACGCCTTTTGGAAATCCGTGTACACTATGTCAACTGCATTACCCTTATCAACCCTCTCTGTTAGCTCATTAAAGATCTCATTCAAGTTAGTTAAACACGATTTGCGTTTAACAAATCCATGCTGGCTTTCCTTAATTAATCCACACTTGTCCAAGTGACTGTTAATTTTGTCCCTGATTACTGTTTCTAAAAGCTTCCCCACTACTGAGGTTAAAATGCTGGCCTGTAGTTGCTGGGTTTATCTTTACACCCTTTTTTGAACAATGGTGCAACATTTGCAATTCTCCAGTCCTCTGGCACCACCCCCGTATCTATGGAGGATTGGAATATTATGGCCAGTACCTCCGCGATTTCCGCCCTCAATTCCCTCAGCATCCTAGGATGCATCCCATCCGCTCCTGGTGATTTATCTACTTTAAGTACAGCCAGCCTTTCTAATACCTCCTCTTTATCAATTTTTATCCTATCAAATGTCTCTACTAACTCCTCCTTCACTATGTCTATGGCAGCATTCTCATCCTTTGTGAAGACAGATGCAAAGTACTCATTTAGTAGCTCAGCCATACCCTCTGCCTCCATGCATAGGTCTCCTTTTTGGTTCCTAATCGGCCCCACGCCTCCTCTTACTACCCGTTTACTATTGATACGTCTACAGAAACCTTTTGGATTACCTTTTATGTTGGCTGCCATTCTATTTTCCTATCCTCTCTTTGCCCCTCTTATTTTCTTTTTCACTTTTCTTAAATAAATATAGGAAACTACGATGGTATGAGGTGCGAGTTGGGTAGGATTGATTGGGGAATGTCACTCAAATGGTTGACGGTGGATAGGCAATGGCAAACATTCAAAGACCGCATGGACGAACTACAGAATTTGTTCATCCCAGTTTGGCATAAGAATAAAACAAAAAGGGTGACTCAACCGTGGCTAACAAGGGAAATTAGGGATAGCATAAGATCCAAGGAGAGGGCATATAAATTGGCCAGAAAAAGCAGTACCCTGAGGATTGGGAGCAGTTTAATATTCAACAAAGGAGGACAAAGGGATTAATTAAGAAGGGGGAAATAGAATACGAGAGTAAGCTTGCAGGGAACATAAAAACTGACTGTAAAAGCATTTATAGATATGTGAAGAGAAAAAGATTAGTGAAATCAAGCATAGGTCCCTTGCAGTCAGAAACAGGGGAACTTATAATGGGGAACAAAGAAATGTCAGACCAATTAAATACATATTTTGGTCCTGTCTTTACAAAGGAGGACACAAATAAACCCCCAGAGATGTTGGGGAACATAGGGACTGATGAAAGGGAGAACTGAAAGAAATCAGTATTTGTAGGGAAATGGTGTTAGGGAAATTGAAGGGATTGAAGGCCGCTAAATCTCCAGGGCCTGATAATCTACATCCTAGGGTACTTAAGGAAGTGGCCCTAGAAATAGTAGATGCATTGCTGATCATCTTCCAACATTCGATGGAATCTGGAACAGTACCCATGGATTGGAGGGTAGCTAATGTTACCCCACTATTCAAAAAGGGTGGTAGAGAGAAAACGGGGAATTACAGACCGGTAAGCCTGACATCGGTAGTGGGGAAAATGCTAGAGTCCATTATAAAAGATGTAATAGCTGAGCACTTGGAAAACAGTGACAGGATCGGACAAAGTCAACATGGATTTACAAAAGGTAAATCATGCTTGACTAATCTACTGGAATTTTTTGAGGATGTAACTGGTAAAATAGATAAGGGAGAAACAGTGGATGTGGTGTATTTGGACTTCCAAAAGGCTTTTGATAAGGTCCCGCATAAGAGATTAGCGTGTAAAGTTAAGGCACATGGGATTGGGGGCAAGGTTTTGACTTGGATAGAGAACTGGTTGGCAGACAGAAAGCAAAGAGTTGGAATAAACGGGTCTTTTTCCGAGTGGCAGGCAGTGACTAGTGGGGTACCGCAGGGATCGGTCCTTGGACCCCAGCTATTCACAATATACATTAATGATCTAGATAAGGGAACTAAATGTAATATCTCCAAGTTTGCAGATGACACAAAGCTGGGTGGGCGTGTGTGCTGCGAGGAGGATGCCGAGAAACTCCAGGATGATTTGGACAGGTTGGGTGATTGGGCAGAAGCGTGGCAGATGCAATATAATGTGGATAAATGCGAGGTTATCCACTTTGCTGTCAAAAACAGAAAGGCAGATTATTATCTGAATGGCAATAGATTGGGACAAGGGGAAGTGCAACGAGACCTGGGTGTCCTTGTGCACCAGTCGCTGAAGGTAAGCATGCAGGTACAGCAGGCGGTTAAGAAGGCAAATGGTATGTTGGCCTTCATAGCGAGAGGGTTTGAGTACAGGAACAAGAATGTCTTGCTGCAGCTGTACAGGGCCTTGGTGAGACCACACCTTGAGTACTGTGTGCAGTTTTGGTCACCTTATCTGAGGAAGGATGTTCTTGCCATGGAGGGAGTGCAGCGAAGATTTACCAGACTGATACCTGGGATGGCAGGAATGACGTATGAAGAGAGATTGGGTCGATTGGGCTTATACTCACTGGAGTTTAGACGAATGAGAGGGGATCTCATTGAGACTTATAAAATTCTGACAGGACAGGACAAACTAGATGCAGGAAGGATGTTCCCGATGGTCGGGGAGTCCAGAACCAGGGGTCACAGTCTAAGGATAAGGAGTAAGCCATTTAGGACAGAAATGAGGAGGAATTTCTTCACCCAGAGAGTGGTGAACCTATGGAATTCTCTGCCACAGAAGGCAGTAGAGGCCAATTCATTAAATAGATTCAAGAAGGAGTTGGATATATTTCTTAAGGCTAAAGGGATCAAGGGATATGGGGAGAAAGCAGGGACAGTGTACTGAATTTGGATGATCAGCCATGATCGCATTAAATGGCGGAGCAGGCTAGAGGGGCCGAATGGCCTACTCCTGCTCCTATCTTCTATGATTCTATGATTCTGACCTTTCCATATATAGCCTGATTCTCAGATGTATTTGCAACATGACATCTGTCATACACGCTCTTTTTCTGCTTCATCAGATTCTCTATTTGTTTCATCATCCAGGGAGCTCTGACTTTAGTTGCCCTGCCTTTCTCCCTCATGGGAATGTACCTCGACTGTATCCGAATTATTTCCTCTTTAAAGGCAGCCCATTGTTCCACTACAGCTTTGCCTGTCAATCTTTGATTCCAGTTTACACGGGCCAGATCCGTTCTCATCCCACTGAAATTGGCCTTCCCCCAGTTAAACATTTTTACTCTAGTTTGCTCCCTGTTCTTTTCCATAGTTAATTTAAAACTTATAATATTATGATCACTGTTCCCTAAATGTTCACATACTGACACTTGTTCCACTTGACCCACCTCATTCCCCAGAACCAGATCCAGCAATGCCTCCTTCCTCATCGGGCTGGAAACATACTGATCAAGAAAGTTCTCCTGACCACACTTCAGAAATTCTTCCCCTTCTCTGCCCTTTACACTATTACTATCCCAGTCTATATTAGGATAGTTGAAGTCCCCCATTATCACTACTCTATAATTCTTGCATCTCTCTGTAATTTCTCTGCAAATTTGTTCCTCTATATCCTTCCCACTAGTTGGTGGTCTATAGAATACATCTAGTAGTTTAATGGCACCTCCTATTATTTCTTAACTCTAGCCATATAGATTCTGTCCTTGACCCCTCCAGGAAATCCTCCCTCACCAGCACTGTAACATTCTCCTTAATCAATACTGCCACACCACCTCCTAACTTTCCTTCCCTATCTTTCCTGAGCACCTTATAACCAGGAATATTTAATACCCAATCCTGCCCTTTTTTGAGCCAGGTCTCAGTTATTGCCACAACATCATATTCCCATGTGGCTATTTGTGCCTGCAGCTCACTTACCTTGTTTACTACGCTTCGTGCGTTCACATACATACACTGTAAACCCATCTTAGACCATCCTGTATTCTTTCTTACTTGGACCCCACCTAATACCTTATAATTTCTTACTTTAGTGCTATCTGCCTCTCCCATCCTTTGAGAACTTTATTTCCCCTTTCTAATGTAACATCCTGGTGCCCACCCCCCTGCCAAATTAGTTTAAACCCTCCCCA
Organism: Squalus acanthias; assembly: GCA_030390025.1. NCBI lineage: Eukaryota > Metazoa > Chordata > Chondrichthyes > Squaliformes > Squalidae > Squalus > Squalus acanthias. Next base: position 773,917 of record JASTWF010000116.1, on the reverse strand, counting down.
ACAGCACTAGCAAACCTCCCACGAGGATAATGGTTCCGGCCCTGTTGAGGTGCAACCCATCTGGCCTGTACAGGTCCCACCTCCCCCGGAACCGGTCCCAATGCCCCAGGAATCTGAAGCCCTCCCTCCTGCACCATCTCTCCAGTCACACATTCATCTGCTCTATCCTCCTATTTCTATACACACTAGCGCCTGGCACTGGGAGTAATCCAGAGATTACTACCTTTGAGGTCCTGCTTTTTAATCTCCTTCCTAGCTCCGTAAAATCTGCATGCAGGACCTCATCCTTCATTCTACCTTGGTACCAATATGGACCACGACCTCTGGCTGTTCACCCTCCCCCCTCAGAATGTTCTGCAGCTACTCAGTGACATCCTTGACCCTGGCACCAGGGAGGCAACATACGAACCTGGAGTCACATCTACGGCTGCAGAAACACCTGTCTGCTCCCCTAACGATCGAATCCCATACCACTATTGCTCTTCCACTCTTCTTCCTCCTCACCCTGTACAGCTGAGCCACCCGTGGTGCTGCGGACTTGACTCTGGCTGTACTCCCCAGAGGAACCATTGCCCTCACCAGTACTCAGAACAGAATACTGGTTAGCGAACGAGATGCATTCCGGGGACTCCTGCACTACCTGCCTGGTCCTTCTCTTCTGTCTGGCCATCACCCATTCCCTCTCTGCCTGCACACTGCTTAGCTGCGGGGTGACCACCTCTAGAAACCTGCTGTCCACGAAGCTCTCAGCCTCACGGATGCACCGCAGTGACTCCAGCTGCTGCTCAAGCTCCGAAACCTGGAGCTCGAGCTCCTCCAGCCGATGACACCACCTGCACACGTGGAAGTGTCCTGGATTTCCCACATGGCACAGGATGTGCATTCCGCTGGACTGAGCTGCCCTGCCATGTCTCTATTTAATAGGCTATTAACTAACTTACAGAAACTGAAGACTAAGATGTATCTAATTCAAATTATTAAAATAAGATGGTTACCACAATTAGACCTAAATTAGTGCGATGAACAGATCACTATTAGTCAAATGTGGCCCAGAAGCAGAACTGAGCATCAAAGCGAGAGAGCGGAGCCCAGGGATTATGGGCTGTTTGGGAGCTTAGGGTTAATTAGCTGCCAGAGGCAGAAATCTTTCTGAAAGAAGGCACTTAAAGAAAATGTTCAGATGTTCAGTGTTGTTGCGTTTAACCAGAAGCTTTAAAGAGATTATTGAGGGTCAGCTGGTCTCAGATGAAACAATATAATAACATTGAACTGTCTGGGAGCTGTGATATATCAGCTGGTGAACACGGGCCGCTTTCAGTTCAATGGAGGGACGGATCCAGCGGGAGCAGTAGATCGCATCCTGACCAGAAACGGGTGTGAAGGGATTTAACCCCCATCTCCCTGCAGCCGGCTCCTCACTGCTGCTGTCCTGTACCTTAGTCACTCTGCAGCAACTCGCCAAGGCTTCTTCCCCAGCACCTCCCAAACCCACTCCCTCCTCCCCCGGCGCACCGTGTCTGCAGTGTGGACCATCCACAGGATGTCCTGCAGCAACTCGCCAAGGCTTCTTCCCCAGCACCTCCCAAACCCATTCCCTCCACCACCTAGAAGGACAAGGGCAGCAGGCACATGGGAACAGCACCACCTCCAGGTTCCCCTCCAAGTCACACAACATCCTGACTTGGAAATATATCACTATTCCTTCATCGTCTCTGGGTCAAAATCCTGGAACTCCCTCCCTAACAGCGCTGTGGGAGCACCTTCACCACACGGACTGCAGCGGTTCAAGGCGGCGGCTCACCACCACCTTCTCAAGGGCAATTAGGGATGGGCAATAAATGCCGGCCTCGCCATTGACACCCACATCCCGAGAATTTCTCAAGAATCTTGAGTGTGAGACTCGTGATGACCTGTCCTGGGGGCAGAACACAACGTACGTACGATGGACTTACTGTTATCGCTCGTACAGCGTACGGTGCAGACTGACCTTTGCCCTCTGGTGGGAAATGCTGCTTTCTGCTTGTTGGGGCGATATTGAGATTATCGGCACCACATTTGTTTTGTTAAAAGTCCCCTTAATGATCCACAAATTGAACAAGGAGAGTTTCCGGTTTAGTGGGATCAATGGAAGCAGTTAAACTGGAATCTAACACAAAACACAGATTGGACAAGCGCCCGGAGTGCATTGGGTTGAATTGGCATTCCCGGGATTCCTGGGCCAATATTGGCGTCTCTGAGACTTTGGGTCAATATTGACGTCACTGGGACTTTGGGTCAATATTGACGTCACTGGGACTTTGGGTCAATATTGACGTCTCTGGGACTTTGAACCAATATTGGCGTCTCTGGGACTTTGAACCAATATTGGCGTCTCTGGGATTTTGAGCCAATATTGGCGTCTCTGGGACTTTGAGCCAATCATTATTTGAAGGGTGGAAGATGTGATTCAGAGGCAGAGTGTGAGATTGTTCCATCGCACTGTCTCCAGCTGTCCTGTACAGTGAGAGTGACAGGATTAAACCCGGGGCCCTGGGCTCTGGAATTCTGGAGATCCTGGGGGCAGATATGCTTTTACTCGCATATTACTCCAGTATTTCCACACTGCCTGCACTGGGAGCCTTTCCCCGTGTCCTGTCTTAGATCGGCTTTTACTCGCATATTTGCCTCCAGGATCTCAGTAAGAGTCTCATTGAACCTAAACTGCTCCTCCGAGGAATCTCTCCCTGATTCTGTGCTTTATAACTTCATCTTCAGACTGTCTCTCCCGAGACTCTTTAAAGACGGAGATTCAGTCCTGGATTGGCTCCCCTCAGCCCTCCTCCCCGAGCTTTAAAGCTTCACTTCTCATTCCCAGAGGGGAGAGTCACCGGCTCAAAGAGTGTTGGTGCCAGAATCCATCAAACATTCCTGGGATAATCCATTCCCATTTCTAATTGATTCTACCGCCCACTCCTTCCAAAAAATCTCAGCCCCAGAATCCCAAAGGCAGAGTCTGTGCCCACTGCCCCTCCCTGTGTAACCCTGACCCTGAACAGGAGCCAGATTCTGAGAGGGCAGAACCAGTCTGGGAGAGACTCCAACCATTCCCATTATTAATGACCAGCTTTATTTTAAATAAGATTGCTTTATTTCCTAATGATCCTTTTGTTTGTTGTGTTTTACACATTTGTTCATTTCAGAAACAAGGCGGGATTTATAGGGTTCATTTTATTGTGAACAATGTGATAATTTGCTGGAACAGACTCGCAGCCCAGGGACCGTCTGTCTCGGGATCTCCACTGTGAACAGGAGAAGAGTTAAAGATCTCGCTCAGAAATTGGCAGAGTGCCGGCAATTATTCACAAGCTTTGTGAAGGATAATTTCTGTGGAATATCCATTGGGATTCTTCAGATTGTTATTCTGTGTGAATGGTGAATATCCCGGCACCAGGTCCCTTGTTAGAGAACAGAATTTACACTGAGACAAGACATTTACCTCTTTACATATTGGGAAGAGCGAAGCCATTGACTTCAGTCCCCGCCACAAACTCCGTTCCCTGGTCACCGACCGACTCCATCCCTCTCCCTGGCCACTGTCAGAGGCTGAACCAGACCGTTCGCTACCTTGGAATCCTATTTAACCCTGAGCTGAGCTTCCGACACCACATCCTCTCCATCACCAAGACCGCCTACTGCCACCTCCCTAACATCGCCCGTCTCCGCCCCGCCTCAGCTCATCAGCTGCTGAAACCCTCATCACTGCCTTTGTTATCTCCAGACTCGACTATTCCAATACTCTCTTGGCCGGCCTCCCACCTTCCAACCTGTGTAAACTAGAGCTCATCCAAAACTCTGCTGCCCGTGTCCTAACTCAAACCAAGTCCTGTTCACCCATCACCCATGTGCTCACTGACCTACACAGGGTCACCCTGGGCTCAGACTGTAACTCAGCACAGCTTTTATTAATCTCACCTGTCAGAGGAATCCAATAATACAGAAATCAGAATCGAAACTTCACTCTTTGAATTAATTTCAGCTGAAATACAATGTGATTAAAATATATTTGATTCAAGTTGTCAGACAGAAGGAAAGGCCACTGGCAGTGTAAGGCCAGCGAATCTCTTCTGGTATTCCACACCTTGGAGCCCTGTCTGCAGAGCCAGCTCACTTCCTCAGTAACAGTCCTCACAGTTCGATGGCTCCATTAACCAGGGAAGGGTCCACAGGCACAAACAATAAGCACAGTTCAGGGAGCCGATGATATGAAGCTTATAGAGCAGAGTGGGCGAGAAGGGAGACAGCAGACACACTGTCTCCCTCAGTCCCTGCACATCAACTCATTCCCACAGCTTCTCTCACTCAAGCCCAGAGCTCAGTTCCATCTGAGAGAAAAGAAATATTCAGAGATACATAACTTTCCCCCAGACCTTGTCTGACTGACAGCTTCCGTCTCCGAGGCAGGAAACATACCTTGGCCCACAGAAGCTCAGACACCCTGCACGCCCGACACCTCCCTCTCTCTATAACCCCCTCCAACCCTACACCCCTCCCCATCTCTGTAACCTCCTCTCGCCCTACACCCCTCCCTATCTCTGTAACCCCCTCCAGCCCTACACCCCTCCCCATCTATGTAACCTCCTCCCGCCCTACACCCCTCCCCATCTCTGTAACCTCCTCCCGCCCTACACCCCTCCCTATCTCTGTAACCCCCTCCAGCCCTACACCCTCCCCATCTCTGTAACCTCCTCCCACCCTACACCCCTCCCTATCTCTGTAACCCCCTCCAGCCCTACACCCTCCCTATCTCTGTAACCCCCTCCCAACCTACACCCCTCCCTATCTCTGTAACCCCCTCCCACCCTACACCCCTCCCTATCTCTGTTACCCCCTCCTGCCCTACACCCCTCCCTATCTCTGTAACCCCTTCCAGCCCTACACCCCTCCCTATCTCTGTAACCCCCTACAGCCCTACACCCCTCCCTATCTCTGTAACCCCCTCCCACCCTACACCCCTCCCTATCTCTGTAACCCCCTCCAGCCCTACACCCCTCCCTATCTCTGCAACCTCCTCCAGCCCTACACCCCTCCCCATCTCTGCAACCCCCTCCCGCCCTACACCCCTCCCCATCTCTGTAACCCCCTCCAGCCCTACACCCCTCCCTATCCCTGTAACCCCCTCCAACCCTACACCCCTCCCCATCCCTGTAACCCCCTCCAACCCTACACCCCTCCCCATCTCTGTAACCTCCTCTCGCCCTACACCCCTCCCTATCTCTGTAACCCCCTCCTGCCCTACACCCCTCCCCATCTATGTAACCTCCTCCCGCCCTACACCCCTCCCCATCTCTGTAACCTCCTCCCGCCCTACACCCCTCCCTATCTCTGTAACCCCCTCCAGCCCTACACCCTCCCCATCTCTGTAACCTCCTCCCACCCTACACCCCTCCCTATCTCTGTAACCCCCTCCAGCCCTACACCCTCCCTATCTCTGTAACCCCCTCCCAACCTACACCCCTCCCTATCTCTGTAACCCCCTCCAGCCCTACACCCCTCCCTATCTCTGTAACCCCCTCCAGCCCTACACCCCTCCCTATCTCTGTAACCCCCTCCAGCCCTACACCCTCCCTATCTCTGTAACCCCCTCCCAACCTACACCCCTCCCTATCTCTGTAACCCCCTCCAGCCCTACACCCATCCCTCTCTCTGTAACCTCCTCCAGCCCTACACCCCTCCCTATCTCTGTAACCTCCTCCAGCCCTACACCCCTCCCTATCTCTGTAACCCCATCCAGCCCTAAAACCCTCCACAATCTCTGCACTCCTCCAATTCTGGCCTCTTGCACATCCACGTTTTTCATCGCTCCACCATTGGCGGCCGTGCCTTCAGCGGCCTGGGCCCTAAGCTCTGGAATTCCCTCCGTAAAACTCTCTGACTCTCTCCTCCTTTAAGACGCTCCTTAAAACCTTCTCTTTGAACAAACATTTGGTCACCTGTCCTAATTCTCCTTATGGGTCTCTGTGTCAAATTTTTTCTTTGTTACGCCCCTGTGAAGCGACTTGGGACGTGTTACTAGGTTAAAGGTGCTATATAAATGCAGGTTGCTGTTGTTGTAAGATGACCACTACAATAACCGTACCCTCTGATACATCCCATGATACTGTTACCATAGTTATGAATGAAGAATTATTGTGATAGAGCACAGTGTTAACTAACGATGGCCTGAATTGAACCAAATTCTCCAGGAAGCAGCGAGTGCCTCCTGGCCCCGTGGATTGAGGCAGTGTGTTGAGGGCAGAGTGACTCTTCCTGTGATTAAATTGATACTCAGATCTCCTGGTATTACTGGGAGCGCTAACAGTATCAATAACCTGACCCATAGCCCTGACAGATTGTGTTAACACAATATCAATACCGAGAACATCTGTACATTTAACAGGCAGTAAAATTACACAGAATTACTGGAATAAGACAAGGTTAATTCTCGCTCAATGCTCTCACTGAGTCCAGTCCCATCACTCGCAGTAATGGCCTTGCACAGATCGAGAATTTCCAGCACTAACGTTAAGTTATGGAGTGTGTTGGCCTCGATTTATTACAATCATTAACCATCGGATAATCCTCACTGTTTTCCAGAATTCCATGATAAATGTTTCATTTACATTATCCCAAGTACCGGACAATTATTCCCAATGACAGCATATTTCACACACTGTGCTGTATATTGAGCAACATAAACCGTGCAATGCTCATTCACTGTGCTGTATAATTAGTGACATAAACCGTGCAATGCTCGTTCACTGTGCTGTATAATGAGTGACATAAACCGTGCAATGCTCGTTCACACACTGTGCTGTAGAATGAGCGACATAAACCGTGCAATGCTCGTTCACACACTGGGCTGATGGACTAGGACATTTTAAAGTCATTATGTGAGGATTTAGATGAATAATGAAGATGTTTATGAGGTTGTAAAGATTTAGCAGAGTTAAGCAGTGCGACCGGAGAGCGATCGAAATGTAAAGTGTGATCACTGGTTGGATGAACACAAAGACTGACTGAAGATCGCGATGAGACAGAAAGAAAGAAAGACTTTTATTTCTATAACCCCGTCACAAACTCAGGACATTGAGAAAGCACTTTTTGAAATGTTGTAATGTAGGGGAACTCCCCTGCTCTTCTTCCTCAGTATTGCCCCTCTGACAGTGCAGCACTCCCTCAGTACTGCCCCTCTGACAGTGCAGTGCTCCCTCAGTACTGCCCCTCCGACAGTGCAGCATCCCTCAGTACTGCCCCTCCGACAGTGCAGCGGAAGTTCCCTCAGTACTGCACCTCCGACAGTGCAGTGCTCCCTCAGTACTGCCCCTCCGACAGTTCAGCGCTCCCTCAGTACTGCCCCTCTGACAGTGCAGCGCTCCCTCAGTACTGCCCCTCCGACAGTTCAGTGCTCCCTCAGTACTGCCCCTCCGACAGTGCAGCACTCCCTCAGTACTGCCCCTCCGACAGTGCAGCGCTCCCTCAGTACTGCCCCTCCGACAGTGCAGCACTCCCTCAGTACTGCCCCTCCGACAGTGCAGCACTCCCTCAGTACTGCCCCTCCGACAGTGCAGCACTCCCTCAGTACTGCCCCTCCGACAGTGCAGCACTCCCTCAGTACTGCCCCTCCGACAGTGCAGCACTCCCTCAGTACTGCCCCTCCGACAGTGCATCACTCCCTCAGGACTGCACTGGGAGAGTCGGCCTGGATTATGGACTCGAGTCTCTGGACTGGAACTTGAACCCTTGACCTTCTGACTCAGAGGTGAGAGTGCGGCCCACTCAGCCCAGGCTGACATCTCAAGATCAACTTTCCTTTCAAAATCTTTCACATTTCTCCAAACCTGTTTCTCATCGACTATCAGCCAGAAACCTGAGCAAACAATGACACCAACTGACTTCCCCAATGAAATATTTACTGCCTCTGTTGACAGGATGTTGAGTGAGAGTTAAAACAAGTTGAAATAAACAGGTCGGAAAGATCAATAATTCAAAGATGTGTTTCTTATTTCTGACTGAAGTTAGCTGGAATATAAATCTCAGCCCCGGGCACCGGGACAGGGAGAGTCTGTGGACAGTATTTGGGTTTCTCTCTGCTCAGTTTCCTGTGACCTTTTTATCATTGTAGATGTTTATTTGTAAACTTCTCCCTTCTTCCTCCTTCATTGTTACAACCATTTCATCTTCCCTTTCCCTCCCTCTCCCTGCCCAACATTGACTGGATGGGAGGCTGGGCTTGTAACTCCCTCCCAGGCCTCTGACACCTGCTGCAACATCTGGGGAGGTTCAAACACGCTCCTGGAATCCACAAACCCCCCGCCCGATCCCCCCGGGGGAACCGACAGAGAAAGAGGCCGCGGGGGTGGTTCAAACTGCGTGGTTTGAATTAGCATTATTTTGGTATGTTGCCGTTTGATGGCTCCTTTCCCCAACCCTTCACTGTCCCTCCCCTCCCCCCTCCCAGAGTTCAGTGTAGATTGAGACTGGATTATCTGCTCCAATCTCCCAGTGTGTCTCACACGGGGACTTCACACCAAGTCTGGTCTTCATTTGAAGCGGGGTTTAGAGGCTGGTGATTATTGGACCAAGGCTCGCAGGCAGAATTAATTCTTCATTTTAGAATCATATATTCTGGGCCTATTTTTTATATTTCAAAAAATACTACGGGCACACTCCTGAACATAGGAAATTGGGACCACTTATGGGACTGATCAGAACTGCTGATCCCCTGAACCCTGAACCCGGGGAATGTCTCAGACAGATGGGAGTGACATGTTCCAACACTCGTGAGTTTATAAAGCAAGGTGTTGAGACTTGCTGTGAGAGATGCTATGGGAGATCTGTCAGAAATTTGGAAACAATGTCCTCTGTAAATTCGAATAATGGACACCTGTTAATGGCTCTTTTTACAGTGAGCGGCGGGAGATTAATTGGATCAGTTGGCTGGTGCAGTCAGGATCAAATAGTCTGATTAATACAAGTATTATATTCTGCAAATACAACAAGCTTTGGGAGCAGAAGGGGAGGAAGTTGCTGCAATTAAATTCATTCCCAATTACAGATAAACCGGGATGTTTCTGTACACGAACCACACGATTAGATTAACTCCAGCTGATTCCGACTGACACACGAGTTTGAAATAACAATGTTTCATCAGAGAAAGATTCCATTCCTCAGAGTCAGCCGTGGCTCAGTGGGCAGCACTGACTCTGAGTCAGAAGGTCGTGGGTTCAAGTCCCACTCCAGAGATTGAGCACAAAATCCAGGCTGAGACTCCCAGTGCAGTACTGAGGGAGCGCTGCACTGTCAGAGGGCCAGGACTGAGGGAGGGCTGCATGTCAGAGGAGCAGTACTGAGGGAGCGCTGCACTGTCGGAGGGGCAGTACTGAGGGAGCGCTGCACTGTTGGAGGGGCAGTACTGAGAGAGCGCTGCACTGTTGGAGGGGCAGTACTGAGAGAGCGCTGCACTGTTGGAGGGGCAGTACTGAGGGAGAGCTGCACTGTCAGAGGGGCAGTACTGAGGGAGTGGTTTTTGTGTTAATAGTTCCTGGTGATGGTAATCTGATCTCTGTCATATCCCAGTAATATATCAGTCCGGGGTGATCTGATCACTGTCATGTCCCAGTAAGGACTGTGCAGTGGTCACTCCTACCAATACTATCATGGACAGACACATCTGCGATGGGCTGGACTGTCATTATAAATTAGACAAGCGGTCTTCATGGTTTTTGTGTTAATAGTTCCTGGTGATGGTAATCTGATCTCTGTCATGTCCCAGTAATATATCAGTCCTGGGTAATCTGATCTGGCAGCAGCAGCCAACTTCCTGGCACCATGGGTGGCTCTGCTGCACAGGAGGAGAGGAAAAAGAGAGGTAGAGCTATAGTGATAGGGGATTCTATTGTAAGGGGAACAGATAGGCATTTCTGCGGCAGCAAACAAGACTCCAGGATGGTGTGTTGCCTCCCTGGTGCAAGGGTCAAGGATGTCTCAGAGCGGCTGCAGAACATTTTGGAAGGGGACGGTGAACAGCCAGTTGTCGTGGTGCATATAGGTACCAACGATATAGGTAAAAACGGGATGAGGTCCTAAAAGCTGAATATAGGGAGTTAGGAGGTTAATTAAAAAAATAGGACCTCAAAGGTAGTAATCTCAGGATTGCTACCAGTGCCACGTGCTAGTCAGAGTAGAAATAGAAGGGTATTTCAGATGAATATGTGGCTAGAGGAATGGTGCAAGGGGGAAGGATTCAAATTCCTGGGACATTGGAACTGGTTCTGGGGGAGGTGGGACCAGTACAAATCGGACGGTTTGCACCTGGGCAGGATCGGGACCGATGTCCTTGGGGGAGTGTTTGCTAGTGCTCTGGGGGAGGGTTTAAACTAAAGTGGCAGGGGGTTGGGAACCTGAGCAGGGAGACAGAGGAAAGGGAAACAAGGATAGAAGCAAAAGTCAGGAAGGAAAAAAACAAATTGTCAGTCAGAGAAATCAAGGGTTTAAATCAAACGTGGCCACAGTAAATAATAATTCTAAAAGGTCCAAGAGCAATAAAAAAACAAGCCTGAAGGCTTTGTGTCTTAATGCGAGGAGCATTCGTAATAAGGTGGATGAATTAGCTGCGCAAATAGAGGTAAACGAATATGATATGATTGGGATTACGGAAACATGGCTCCAGGGTGACCAAGGCTGGGACTCAACATACAGGGGTATTCAATATTCAGGAAAGATAAGCAAAAAGGAAAAGGAGGTGGGTAGCATTGCTGGTTAAAGAGGGGATTAACACAATTGTAAAGAAGAATATTAGCTCTGATGATGTGGAATCAGTATGGGTAGAACTGAGAAATACCAAGGGGCAGAAAATGCTAGTGGGAGTGGTGTATAGACCCCCAAACAGTAATACGGGGGTTGGGGATGGCATTAAAAGGGAAATTAGAGAAGCGTGCAATAAGAGCACAGCAGTTATCATGGGCGACTTTAATCTACATATAGATTGGGCTAACCAAATTAGTAATAATACTGTGGAGGAGGAATTCCTGGAGTGCATACGAGATGGTTTCCTGGACCAATATGTTGAGGAACCAACTAGAGATCAGGCCATCTTAGACTGGGTATTATGTAATGAGAAAGGATTAATTAGCAATCTTGTTGTGCGAGGCCCCTTGGGTCGGAGCGATCATAATATGATAGAATTCTTCATTAAGATGGAGAGTGAAGTAGTTGACTCAGAGACTAGGGTCCTGAAGTTAAATAAAGGAAACTACGATGGTATGAGGCGCGAGTTGGGTAGGATTGATTGGGGACTGTCACTCAAAGGGTTGACGGTGGATAGGCAATGGCAAACATTCAAAGATCGCATGAATGAACTACAAAATTTGTTTATCCCAGTTTGGCATAAAAATAAAACAAAAAAGGTGACTCAACCGTGGCTAACAAAGGAAATTAGGGATAGCATAAGATCCAAGGAGAGAACATGTAAATTGGTGAGAGAAAGCAGAAAACCTGAGGATTGGGAGCAGTATAGGATTCAACAATGAAGGCAAAGGGAATAATTAAGAGGGGGAAAATAGAGTATGAGAGTAAGCTTTCAGGGAACATAAAAACTGACTGTAAAAGCTTTCATAGATATGTGAAGAGAAAAAGATTGGTGAAGTCAAGCGTAGGTCCCTTGCAGTCAGAATCAGGGAAATTTATAATGGGGAACAAAGAAATGGCAGATCAATGAAATACATACTTTGGTTCTGTCTTCACAAAGGAGGACACAAATAACCCCCCAGAGATGTCGGGGAACATAGGGTCTAATGAGAGGGAGGAACTGAAAGAAATCAGTATTTGTAGGGAAATAGTGTTAGGAAATTGACGGGATTGAAGGCCAATAAATCCCGAGGGCCTGATCATCTACATCCTAGTGTACTTAAGGGAGTGGCCCTAGAAATAGTAGATGCATTGCTGGTCATCTTCCAAAATTCTATAGACTCTGGAACAGTACCCATGGATTGGAGGGTAGCTAATGTTACCCCACTATTCAAAAAAGGTGGTAGAGAGAAAACGGGGAACTATAGACTGGTAAGCCTGACATCCGTAGTGGGGAAAATGATAGAGTCCATTATAAAAGATGTAATAGCAGAGCACTTGGAAACCAGTGACAGGCTCGGACAAAGTCAACATGGATTTACAAAAGGTAAATCATGCTTGACTAATCTACTGGAATTTTTTGAGGATGTAACTGGTAAAATAGATAAGGGAGAACCAGTGGATGTGATGTATTTGGACTTTCAGAAGGGTTTCGATAAGGTCCTGCATAAGAGATTAGCATGTAAAGTTAAGGCACATGGGATTGGGGGCAAGGTACTGATTTGGATAGAGAACTGGTTGGCAGACAGAAAGCAAAGAGTTGGAATAAATGGGTCTTTTTCCGAGTGGCAGGCAGTGACTAGTGGGGTACCGCAGGGATCGGTCCTAGGACCCCAGCTATTCACAATATATATTAATGATCTAGACGAGGGAATTGGATGTAATATCTCCAAGTTTGCAGACGACACAAAGCTGGGTGGGAGTGTGTGCCGTGAGGAGGGTGCCGAGAAACTCCAATATGATTTGGACAGGTTGGGTGATTGGGCAGAAGCATGGCAGATGCAAAATAATGTGGATAAATGCGAGGTTATCCACTTTGGTGTCAAAAAAAGGGAAACAGATTATTATCTGAATGGCAATAGATTGGGAGAAGGGGAAGCGCAACGAGACCTGGGTGTCCTTGTGCACCAGTCGCTGAAGGTAAGCATGCAGGTGCAGCAGGCGGTTAAGAAGGCAAATGGTATGTTGGCCTTCGTAGCGAAAGGGTTTGAGTACAGGAACAAGGAGGTCTTGCTGCAGTTGTACAGGGCCTTGGTGAGACCACATCTTGAGTATTGTGTACAGTTTTGTTCACCTTATCTGAGGAAGGATGTTCTTGCCATGGAGGGAGTGCAGCGAAGATTCACCAGGCTGATACCTGGGATGGCAGGAATGACGTATGAGGAGAGATTGGGTTTATTGGGCTTATACGCGCTGGAATTTGAGAAGAATGAGAGGGGATCTCATTGAAACTTTTAAAATTCTAACAGGACTAGACAGACTAGATGCAGGAAGGATGTTCCCGATGGCGGGGGAGTCCAGAACCAGGGGTCACAGTCTAAGGATAAGGGGTAAGCCATTTAGGACTGAGATGAGGAGGAATTTCTTCACCCAGAGAGTGGTGAACCTGTGGAATTCTCTACCACAGAAGGCAGTAGAGGCCAATTCATTCAATATATTCAAGAAGGAGTTAGATATATTTCTTAAAACTAAAGGGATCAAGGGATATGGGGAGAAAGCAGGGACAGGGTACTGAATTTGGATTATCAGCAATGATCTCATTGAATGGCGGAGCAGGCTCGAGGGGCTGAATGGCCTACTCCTGCTCCTATCTTCTATGTTTCTATGTTTCTCTCCTGTCCCAGTAATATATCAGTCGGGGTAATCTGATCTCTGTCATGTCTCAGTAATATATCAGTCCGGGGTAATCTGATCTCTGTCATGTCCCAGTAATATATCAGTCGGGGTAATCTGATCTCTGTCCTGTCCCAGTAATATATCAGTCTGGGGTAATCTGATCTCTGTCATGTCTCAGTAATATATCAGTCCGGGGTAATCTGATCTCTGTCATGTCCCAGTAATATATCAGTCCTGATTAAGCAGAAATGAGTGAAATAATCTTCATTTATTGCCTCATAATTGTCTGAGTGCCGACACATTAAGAACAGATTCAGTCCAGTTATTTTGTGTGAATACAAATCACCTCAATGTACACTGGGTGAATGCTAATCTAAACCAGCCTCTCATTAAACACCACCCGTGCCTTCAGTATATTTTGATGACATCCCATAATGACCCAGCTCTCACTGTGTTTCTGGCCCCGTGTCCACTGTCAGTGGGTGAAGCCCACCGCAGGCGATCAGCCCGAAAGGCCTCAGTCTAGAAAGTGCGGCCGGAATCTGGAGCCCGGGATTGTCCCAAACACCGACTTCCTTTTTAATGTTGGGACATTAAGAGACTCTTTGTTACGACACCAATCCCAGCAAAGATTAACTTTGCACCAATCGGGGTGTTTGAGAACAGATCCAGCCCATAATATACAAGACAGGAGAGAACATGAGAACATAAGAAATAGGAGCAGGAATAGGCCACTTGGCCCCTCGAGCCTACTCCGCAATTCAATAAGATCAAGGCTGATCTTGGGCTCAAAGCCACTTCCCCGCTCGCTCCCCATAACCCTTCACTCCCTTATCTTGCAAAAATCTGTCTATCTCCACCTTAAATGTATTTAATGACCCAGCCTCCACAGCTCTCTGGGGCAGAGAATTCCTCAGATTTACGACCCTCTGAGAGAAGAAATTCCTCCTCATCTCAGTTCTAAAAGGGCGACCCTTTATTCTGAATCTATGCCCCCAAGTTCTAGATTTCCCCACGAGGGGAAACATCCTCTCTACATCTACCCTGTCGAGCCCCCTCAGTATCTTATATGTTTCAATAAGATCACCTCTCATTCTTCTAAACTCCAATGAGTATAGGCCCAGCCTGCTCAACCTTTCCTCATAAGTCAACCCCCTCATCTTTGGAATTAACCGTGTGAATCGTCTCTGAACTGCCTCCAATGCAAGTATATCCTTCCTTAAATAAGGAGACCAAAACTGTACGCAGTACTCAAGGTGTGGTCTCACCAATACCCTGTGCAGTTGTAGCAGGACTTCCCTGCTTTTATACATCAACCCCCTTGAAATAAAGGCCAACATTCCATTTGCCTTTTCGATTACTTGCTGTACCTGCATGCTAACTTTTTGTGTTTCATGCACAAGGACCCCCAGGTCCCTCTGAACTGTAGCATTTTGTAATTAGAGCTTCAATTCCAATAAATTAACATTGCATCAAATAATCGGCACTAATGAGCTGGAGTGATTAACATCGATCGTGTCCAGCAGCTGAATTATTAATGCTGGGAAATGATACACACAGCTCTTCATTGGCAATAAAACATCTCCAGTTATCAGTTGATTTTAGCAGATTCGTTACATTAGAACTGGTGACTTACCCTGACTATTACCATTCACCCTGACTACTGCCTCTCCTAACCTGACTATTACCATTCACCCTGACTACTGCCTCTCCTAACCTGACTATTACCATTCACCCTGACTACTGCCTCTCCTAACCTGACTATTACCATTCCCCCTGGCTACTGCCTCTCCTAACCTGACTGTTACCATTCACCCTGACTACTGCCTCTCCTAACCTGACTGTTACCATTCACCCTGACTACTGCCTCTCCTAACCTGACTGTTACCATTCCCCCTGACTACTGCCTCTCCTAACCTGACTGTTACCATTCACCCTGACTACTGCCTCTCCTAACCTGACTGTTACCATTCCCCCTGACTACTGCCTCTCCTAACCTGACTGTTACCATTCACCCTGACTACTGCCACTCCTAACCTGACTATTACCATTCACCCTGACTACTGCCACTCCTAACCTGACTGTTACCATTCACCCTGACTACTGCCACTCCTAACCTGACTGTTACCATTCACCCTGACTACTGCCTCTCCTAACCTGACTGTTACCATTCACCCTGACTACTGCCTCTCCTAACCTGACTGTTACCATTCCCCCTGACTACTGCCTCTCCTAACCTGACTGTTACCATTCACCCTGACTACTGCCTCTCCTAACCTGACTGTTACCATTCCCCCTGACTACTGCCTCTCCTAACCTGACTGTTACCATTCACCCTGACTACTGCCACTCCTAACCTGACTGTTACCATTCACCCTGACTACTGCCTCTCCTAACCTGACTGTTACCATTCACCCTGACTACTGCCTCTCCTAACCTGACTATTACCATTCACCCTGACTACTGCCACTCCTAACCTGACTATTACCATTCACCCTGACTACTGCCTCTCCTAACCTGACTATTACCATTCACCCTGACTACTGCCTCTCCTAACCTGACTATTACCATTCACCCTGACTACTGCCTCTCCTAACCTGACTATTACCATTCACCCAGACTACTGCCTCTCCTAACCTGACTATTACCATTCACCCTGACTACTGCCTCTCCTAACCTGACTATTACCATTCACCCTGACTACTGCCTCTCCTAACCTGACTATTACCATTCACCCTGACTACTGCCTCTCCTAACCTGACTATCACCATTCACCCTGACTACTGCCTCTCCTAACCTGACTATTACCACACACCCTGACTACTGCCTCTCCTAACCTGACTATTACCACTCACCCTGTCTACTGCCTCTCCTAACCTGACTATTACCATTCACCCTGACTACTGCCTCTCCTAACCTGACTATTACCACTCACCCTGACTACTGCCTCTCCTAACCTGACTATTACCATTCACCCTGACTACTGCCTCTCCTAACCTGATTATTACCATTCACCCTGACTACTGCCTCTCCTAACCTGACTATTACCATTCACCCTGACTACTGCCTCTCCTAACATGACTATTACCATTCACCCTGACTACTGCCTCTCCTAACCTGACTATTACCATTCACCCTGACTACTGCCTCTCCTAACCTGACTATTACCATTCACCCTGACTACTGCCTTTCCTAACCTGACTATTACCATTCACCCTGACTACTGCCTCTCCTAACCTGACTATTACCATTCACCCTGACTACTGCCACTCCTAACCTGACTATTACCATTCACCCTGACTACTGCCTCTCCTAACCTGACTATTACCATTCACCCTGACTACTGCCTCTCCTAACCTGACTATTACCATTCACCCTGACTACTGCCTCTCCTAACCTGACTATTACCATTCACCCTGACTACTGCCTCTCCTAACCTGACTATTACCATTCACCCTGACTACTGCCTCTCCTAACCTGACTATTACCACACACCCTGACTACTGCCTCTCCTAACCTGACTATTACCATTCACCCTGACTACTGCCTCTCCTAACCTGACTATTACCATTCACCCTGACTACTGCCTCTCCTAACCTGACTATTACCATTCACCCTGACTACTGCCTCTCCTAACCTGACTATTACCATTCACCCTGACTACTGCCTCTCCTAACCTGACTATTACCATTCACCCTGACTACTGCCTCTCCTAACCTGACTATTACCATTCACCCTGACTACTGCCTCTCCTAACCTGACTATTACCATTCACCCTGACTACTGCCTCTCCTAACCTGACTATTACCATTCACCCTGACTACGGCCTCTCCTAACCTGACTATTACCATTCACCCTGACTACTGCCTCTCCTAACCTGACTATTACCATTCACACTGACTACTGCCTCTCCTAACCTGACTATTACCATTCACACTGACTACTGCCTCTCCTAACCTGACTATTACCACACACCCTGACTACTGCCTCTCCTAACCTGACTATTACCATTCACCCTGACTACTGCCTCTCCTAACCTGACTATTACCACTCACCCTGACTACTGCCTCTCCTAACCTGACTATTACCATTCACCCTGACTACGGCCTCTCCTAACCTGACTATTACCATTCACCCTGACTACTGCCTCTCCTAAACTGACTATTACCATTCACACTGACTACTGCCTCTCCTAACCTGACTATTACCATTCACCCTGACTACTGCCTCTCCTAACCTGACTATTACCACACACCCTGACTACTGCCTCTCCTAACCTGACTATTACCATTCACCCTGACTACTGCCTCTCCTAACCTGACTATTACCATTCACCCTGACTACTGCCTCTCCTAACCTGACTATTACCATTCACCCTGACTACTGCCTCTCCTAACCTGACTATTACCATTCACACTGACTACTGCCTCCCCTAACCTGACTATTACCATTCACCCTGACTACTGCCTCTCCTAACCTGACTATTACCATTCACCCTGACTACTGCCTCTCCTAACCTGACTATTACCATTCACCCTGACTACTGCCTCTCCTAACCTGACTATTACTATTCACCCTGACTACTGCCACTCCTAACCTGACTATTACCATTCACCCTGACTACTGCCACTCCTAACCTGACTGTTACCATTCACCCTGACTACTGCCTCTCCTAACCTGACTGTTACCATTCACCCTGACTACTGCCTCTCCTAACCTGACTATTACCATTCACCCTGACTACTGCCTCTCCTAACCTGACTATTGCCATTCACCCTGACTACTGCCTCTCCTAACCTGACTGTTACCATTCACCCTGACTACTGCCTCTCCTAACCTGACTATTACCATTCACCCTGACTACTGCCTCTCCTAACCTGACTATTACCATTCACCCTGACTACTGCCTCTCCTAACCTGACTATTACCATTCACCCTGACTACTGCCACTCCTAACCTGACTATTACCATTCACCCTGACTACTGCCACTCCTAACCTGACTGTTACCATTCACCCTGACTACTGCCTCTCCTAACCTGACTGTTACCATTCACCCTGACTACTGCCTCTCCTAACCTGACTATTACCATTCACCCTGACTACTGCCTCTCCTAACCTGACTATTACCATTCACCCTGACTACTGCCTCTCCTAACCTGACTATTACCATTCACACTGACTACTGCCTCCCCTAACCTGACTATTACCATTCACCCTGACTACTGCCTCTCCTAACCTGACTATTACCATTCACACTGACTACTGCCTCTCCTAACCTGACTATTACCATTCACCCTGACTACTGCCTCTCCTAACCTGACTATTACCATTCACCCTGACTACTGCCACTCCTAACCTGACTGTTACCATTCACCCTGACTACTGCCACTCCTAACCTGACTGTTACCATTCACCCTGACTACTGCCTCTCCTAACCTGACTGTTACCATTCACCCTGACTACTGCCTCTCCTAACCTGACTATTACCATTCACCCTGACTACTGCCTCTCCTAACCTGACTATTGCCATTCACCCTGACTACTGCCACTCCTAACCTGACTATTACCATTCCCCTGACTACTGCCTCTCCTAACCTGACTGTTACCATTCACCCTGACTACTGCCTCTCCTAACCTGACTATTACCATTCACCCTGACTACTGCCTCTCCTAACCTGACTATTACCATTCACCCTGACTACTGCCTCTCCTAACCTGACTATTACCATTCACCCTGACTACGGCCACTCCTAACCTGACTATTACCATTCACCCTGACTACTGCCTCTCCTAACCTGACTATTACCATTCACCCTGACTATTGCCACTCCTAACCTGACTATTACCATTCACCCTGACTACTGCCTCTCCTAACCTGACTATTACCATTCACCCTGACTACTGCCTCTCCTAACCTGACTATTACCATTCACCCTGACTACTGCCTCTCCTAACCTGACTATTACCACTCACCCTGACTACATTTGGAGTTTAAAATCGCTGAGTGTTTTGCAGCGATGGGGAAATTCTGCTGAAGATTCTTTCCCAATGTCTCCTGTGTTTAAGACCCTGTACAGCTCGATTGCAATGTTAGAATCTCACTAGTTTTACATTACACCGACAGAACGTGAATTTAATCAGCATCCCAGCAAACTGCAGAGTAAAAGAGCAATGAGCTGGGCAGGAAACGATATCTAAAGCTGTCTGTGGGTCATCAACACAAGGGACTTAGGCCGAGAATATTAATCCTCGAAAAATAATTAAATCCTGTTCGCCCTTAATAAATATCCATCATTTCTTGTAAATTAATTTAATTCCTTATGAAAATGACTGATCTAATCCCCCTCCAATATCTAATCCTTTCTGATATCACGATTATAAAAACCTGATTCACTTTCCCCAGATATGAAATCTCAGTAATAGGTTGTGTCTCGAAGGCCCCAATCTTTGCTCCTTCTGTCTCCTGTCTGGGCTCAGACGCTGCAATGTGCTTTGTGTTTAATTTCTCCTGGTATTTGTGAATGAAAGAGTTCTGCCCTCACTAATCTAATGATGGGCCTGAGATCAGACAGTCCAGCATTCCAACCCAGCGACCTTCCCCCGATATCAACCTCACATCAAAGCGGCTCCCACACTTTCTCACTTTACTCCTTGGGCTTTGCAGCTCGTGACCTCTTCCCACCAATCTCCCATCATTAGGAAATGGCCATGTTGATCTCTGTAACTGCAGGGAGCAGAGTTCAGGATTCCACCTCTCTGTAAATGTGAAAAGAAATCAGATTCTAATCGTGGGTTCAGAATCCAGGGTCAGTGAGAGTGAAGAATAAATCAGAACATCGCTGGCGCAGGATAATAAGCAGCAATAATCCCAATCCCAACCCAACCCAACCCAACCCAACCCCAAACACCAACCCCAAACCCCAACCCCAAACACCAACTCAACCCCAATCCCAACCCCAACCCAACCCAACCCAACCCCAAAACCAACCCCAACCCAACCCAACCACAAACACCAGCCCCAATCCCCAACCACAAACACCAACCCCAAACCCCAAACACCAACCCCAACCCAACCCCAATCCCCAACCCCAAACACCAACCCAACCCCAACCCAACCCCAATCCCCAACCCAACCCCAAACACCAACCCCAATCCCCAACCCAACCCCAACCCCCAACCCCAACCCAACCCCAAACCCCAAACACCAACCCCAAACACCAACCCCAACCCCAAACACCAACCCCAATCCCCAACCCCAAACACCAACCCCAAGCACCAACCCCAAACCCCAACCCAACCCCAAACACCAACCCCAATCCCAACCCCCAACCCCAACCCAACCCCAACCCCCAACACCAACCCCAACCCCCAACACCAACCCCAATCCCCAACCCAACCCCAAACCCCAACCCAACCCCAACCCCAACCCCCAACACCAACCCCAATCCCCAAACACCAGCCCCAACCCCCAACCCAACCCCAAACACCAGCCCCAACCCCCAACCCAACCCCAAACACCAGCCCCAACCCCCAACCCAACCCCAAACACCAGCCCCAACCCCCAACCCAACCCCAAACACCAGCCCCAACCCCAACCCCAACCCCAAACACCAGCCCCAACCCCAATCCCCAACCCAACCCCAATCCCCAACCCAACCCCAACCCCAAACACCAGCCCCAACCCCCAACCCAACCCAACCCCAACCCCAACCCCAACCCCAAACACCAGCCCCAACCCCAATCCCCAACCCAACCCCAAACACCAGCCCCAATCCCAATCCCCAACCACCAGCCCCAATCCCCAACCCCAAACACCAACCCCAAACACCAGCCCCAACCCCAATCCCCAACCACCAGCCCCAATCCCCAACCCCAACCCCAAACACCAACCCCAATCCCCAACCCCAACCCCAAACACCAACCCCAATCCCCAACCCCAACCCCAAACACCAACCCCAATCCCCAACCCCAAACACCAGCCCCAACCCCAATCCCCAACCACCAGCCCCAATCCCCAACCCCAATCCCCAACCACCAACCCCAATCCCCAACCCCAACCCCAAACACCAACCCCAATCCCCAACCCCAAACACCAGCCCCAACCCCAACCCCAACCCCAACCCCAAACATCAACCCCAAACACCAACCCCAAACACCAAACACCAACCCCAATCCTCAACCCAACCACAATAATAATATATTCCCTGCAAGCTCCACAACACTCGGTTCAAGGTTCAAGGGTCAGTCTGATCGAAACTGCTCGGTCCAGGGGTCAAGGGCCAGTCTGATGGACACCACTCGGTCTAGGGGTCAAGGGTCAGTCTGATGGACACCACTCGGTCCCAGGGTCAAGGGTCAGTCTGATGGACACCAGGATCAGACAAGGTGATTGGACAGGGAATTGTTCAAAGGAAAGATGTTGTTATTTCACAGTTTAATTTCGGGAGTGAAATAAAATTGAAATCCAGAGAATAGAAGCAGGATGAGAATCTTGATAACCCGTCAGATTACAAACGCTGAAATCTCCGATCCTTTGTGTGTAGGAAGCTCTTTATAGAATAATCCCAGGTATTAGAGGAATGAAACTGACATTGTACCTGCCCGGCCACATTTCATTCTTCAATCTCCACATTGACCTCGTTTCCCCATTCGATGTATCAGCAAAAAAACAATTTCAACCAACAGCTCAGAGTCAGCCGTGGCTCAGTGGGCAGCACTCTCGCCTCTGGGTCAAAAGGTTGTGGGTTCAATTCCCACTCCAGAGACTTGAGCCCTTAATCCAGGCTGACTCTCCCAGTGCAGTACTGAGGGAGCGCCACACTGTCAGAGGGGCAGTACTGAGGGAGCGCCACACTGTCAGAGGGGCAGTACTGAGGGAACACTGCACTGTCGGAGGGGCAGTACTGAGGGAGTGCTGCACTGTCGGAGGGGCAGTACTGAGGGAGTGCTGCACTGTCGGAGGGGCAGTACTGAGGGAGTGCTGCACTGTCAGAGGGGCAGTACTGAGGGAGCGCCACACTGTCAGAGGGGCAGTACTGAGGGAGCGCCACACTGTCAGAGGGGCAGTACTGAGGGAACACTGCACTGTCGGAGGGGCAGTACTGAGGGAGTGCTGCACTGTCGGAGGGGCAGTACTGAGGGAGTGCTGCACTGTCGGAGGGGCAGTACTGAGGGAGCGCCGCACTGTCGGAGAGGCAGTACTGAGAGAGCGCTGCACTGTCGGAGGGGCAGTACTGAGGGAGTGCTGCACTGTCGGAGGGGCAGTACTGAGGGAGTGCTGCACTGTTGGAGGGGCAGTACTGAGGGAGAGTTGCACTGTCGGAGGGGCAGTACTGAGGGAGTGCTGCACTGTCGGAGGGGCAGTACTGAGGGAGTGCTGCACTGTCGGAGGGGCAGTACTGAGGGAGCGCCGCACTGTCGGAGGTGCTGCCTTTTGGATGAGACTTTAAATCGAGGACCCGGGTCGATGTAAATAATTACATTGAAATATTTCGAAGAAGAGCAGGGTGGTTCTCCCCGGTGTCCTGACCAATATTTATCACTGGATCGGATTATCTGGTCATGATCACATTGCTGTTTTTGGGAGCTTGCTGTGCATAAATTTGCTTCCTCCTTTCCGACAGTAAAACACTTCAAAAAGTACTTGATTGGCTGCAAAGTGCTTTCTCAATGTCCTTAGGTTGTGAAAGGGGTTATAGAAATAAAAGACTTTCTTTCTTTATGTTTCATCGCGATCTTCAGTCAGTCTTTGTGTTCATCCAACCAGTGATCACACTTTACATTTCGATCGCTCTCCGGTCGCACTGCTTAACTCTGCTAAATCTTTACAAACTCATAAACATCTTCATTATTCATCTAAATCCTCACATAAAGACACTAAAATGTCCCAGTCCATCAGCCCAGTGTGTGAACGAGCATTACACGGTTTATGTCACTCATTATACAGCACAGTGAACGAGCATTGCACGGTTTATGTCACTCATTATACAACACATTGTGTGAAATATGCTGTCGTTGGGAATAATTGTCCGGTACTTGGGATAATGTAAATGAAACATTTATCATGGAATTCTGGAAAACAGTGAGGATTATTCGATGGTTAATGATTGTAATAAATCGAGGCCAACACATTCCATAACTTAACGTTAGTGCTGGAAATTGGCGATCTGTACAAGGCCATTACTGCGAGTGATGGGACTAAACTCAGTGAGAGCATTGACCGAGATTAACCTTGTCTTATTTCAGTAAATCTGTGTAATTTTACTGCCCTGTTAAATGTACAGATGTTCTCAGTATTGATATTGTGTTAACACAATCTGTCAGGGCTATGGGTCAGGTTATTGATACTGTTAGCGCTCCCAGTAATACCAGGAGATCTGAGTATCAATATAATCACAGGAAGAGTCACAGAGACCCTGCCCTCAACACACTGCCTCAATCCATGGGGCCAGGAGGCACTCGCTGCTTCCTGGAGAGTTTGGCTCAATTCAGGCCATCGTCAGTTAACACTGCGCTCTCTCACAATAATTGTCCTAGGAGGAGTGTTTGCTAGTGCTGTTAGGGAGGGTTTAAACTAAAATGGCAGGGGTTGGGAACCTGTGCAGGGAGACAGGGGAAAGGGAAGCAAGGATGAAACAAAAGACAGGAAGGAGAAAAGCAAAAGTGGAAGGCAGAGGAATCAAGGGTGTAAATCAAAGAGGGCTACAGTAAATAATAATTCTAAAAGGACTAAGAGTGTTAAAAAAACAAGCCTGAAGGCTTTGTGTCTAAGGTAATAAGGTGGATGAATTAGCTGCGCAAATAGAAGTAAACGGAAATGATATAATTGGGATTACGGAGACATGGCTCCAGGGTGACCAAGGCTGGGAATTCAACATCCAGGGGTATTCAATGTTCAGGAAAGACAGGCAAAAAGGAAAAGGAGGTGGGGTAACATTGCTGGTTAAAGAGGAGATTAACACAATAGTAAGGAAGGATATTAGCTCTGATGATGTGGAATCTGTATGGGTAGAGCTGAGAAATACCAAGGGGCTGGAAACATTAGTGGGAGTTGTATACAGACCCCTAAACAGTAATGCTGAGGTTGGGGATGGCATTAAACAGAAAATTAGGCACGCATGCAATAAGGGCACAGCAGTTATCATGGGTGACTTTAATCCACATATAGATTGGGCTAACCAAATTAGTAACAATACTGTGGAGGAGGAATTCCTAGAGTGTCTACGGGATGGTTTCCTGGACCAATATGTCGAGGAACCAACTCGAGATCAGGCCATCTTAGACTGGGTATTATGTAATGAGAAAGGATTAATTAGCAATCCTGTTGTGCGAGGCCCCTTGGGGAGGAGCGATCATAATATGATAGAATTCTTCATTAAGATGGAGAGTGAAGTAGTTGACTCAGAGACGAGGATTCTGAATTTAAATAAAGGAAACTATGATGGTATGAGGCACGAGTTGGCTAGGATGGATTGGGGAGCGTTACTTAAAGGGTTGACGGTGGATAGGCAATGGTAAACATTTAAAGATCGCATGGATGAACTACAGAATTTGTTCATCCCTGTTTGGCATAAAATTAAAACAAAAAAGGTGACTCAACCATGGCTAACAAGGGAAAGCATAAGATCCAAGGAGAGGACATATAAATTGGCCAGAAAAAGCAACAAACCTGAGGATTGGGAGCAGTTTAGGATTCAGCAAAGGAGGACGCAGGGATTAATTAAGAGGGGGAAAATAGAATATGAGAGTAAGCTTGCAGGGAACATAAAAACTGACTGTGAAAGCTTCTATAGCTATGTGAAGAGGAAAAGATTGGTGAAGTCAAGCATAGGTCCCTTGCAGACAGAATCAGGGGAATTTATAATGGGGAACAAAGAAATGGCAGACCAATTAAATACATACTTTGGTTCTGTCTTCACAAAGGAGGACACAAATAACCTCCCAGAGATGTCGGGGAACATATGGCCTAATGAGAGGGAGGAATTGAATGAAATCAGTATTTGTCAGGAAATGGTGTTCGGGAAATTGATGGGATTAAAGGCCGCTAAATCCCCAGGGCCTGATAATCTACATCCTAGGGTACTTAAGGAAGTGGCCCTAGGAATAGTAGATGCATTGCTGGTCATCTTCCAAAATTCTATAGACTCTGGAACAGTTCCCATGGATTTGAGGGTAGCTAGTGTCACCCCACTATTTAAAAAAGGTGGTAGAGAGAATACGGGGAATTATATAAGCCTGACATCGGTAGTGGGGAAGATGCTAGAGTCCATTATAAAATATGTAATAGCAGAGTACTTGGAAAACAGTGACAGGATCGGACAAAGTCAACATGGATTTACAAAAGGTAAATCATGCTTGAAAAATTGACTGGAATTTTTTGAGGATGTAACTGGTAGAATAGATAAGGGAGAAACAGTGGATGTGGTGTATTTGGACTTTCAAAAGGCTTTCGATAAGGTCCCGCATAAGAGATTAGCGTGCAAAGTTAAAGCACATGGGATTGGGGTAAGGTACTGACTTGAATAGACAACTGGTTGGCAGACAGGAAGCAAAGAGTTGGAATAAACGGGTCTTTTTCTGTGTGGCAGGCAGTGACTAGTGGGGTAACGCAGGGATCGGTGCTAGGACCCCAGCTATTCACAATATATATTAATGATCTAGACGAGGGAACTAGATGTAATATCTCCAAGTTTTCAGATGACACAAAGCTGGGTGGGCGTGTGTGCTGTGAGGAGGATGCAGAGAAACTCCAGTATGATTTGGACAGTTTGGGTGATTGGGCAGATGCATGGCAGATGCAGTATAATGTGGATAAATGCGAGGTTATCCACTTTGGTGGCAAAAACAGGAAGACAGATTATTATCTGAACGGCAATAGATTGGGAGAAGCGGAAGTGCAACGAGACCTGGTGTCCTTGTGCACCAGTCGCTGAAGGTAAGCATGCAGGTACAGCAGGCGGTTAAGAAGGCGAATGATATGTTAGTCTTCATAGCGAGAGGATTCGAGTACAGGAGCAAGGATGTCTTGCTGCAGTTGTACATGGCCTTGGTGAGACCACACCTTGAGTATTGTGTGCAGTTTTGGTCGCCTTATCTGAGGAAGGATGTTCTTGCCATGGAGGGAGTGCAGCGAAGATTCACCAGATTGATACCTGGGATGGCAGGAATGACGTATGAAGAGAGATTGGGCCGATTAGGCTTATACTCGCTATAGTTTAGAAGAATGAGAGTGTATCTCATTGAAACTTTTAAAATTCTAACAGGACTAGACAGACTAGATGCAGGAAGGATGTTCCCAATGGCGGGGGAGTCCAGAACCAGGGGTCACAGTCTAAGGATAAGGGGTAAGCCATTTAGGACTGAGATGAGGAGGAATTTCTTCACCCAGAGAGTGGCGAGCCTGTGGAATTCTCTACCACAGAAGGCAGTCGAGGCGAATTCATTAAATATATTCAAGAAGGAGATAGATATATTTCTTAAGGCTAAAGGGATCAAGGGATATGGGGAGAAGGCAGGGACAGGGTACTGAATTTGGATGATCAGCCATGATCTCATTAAATGGCGGAGCAGGCTCGAGGGGCCGAATGGCCTACTCCTGCTCCTATCTTCTATGTTTCTAGGTAATTCTTCATTCATAACTATGGCAACAGTATAATGAGATGTATCAGAGGGTACGGTTCGTGTAGTGGTCAGATACAACAACAGAAACCTGTATTTATATAGCACCTTTAACGTAGTAAAATGTCCCAAGTCGCTTCACAGGAGCATAAATCAGAAAAAAATTGATACCGAGCCCCATAAGGAGATAATTTAGGACAGGTAACCAAAAGCTGGGTCAAAGAGGTAAGTTTTGAGGAGCGTCTTAAAGGAGGAGAGAGAGGCGGAGAGGTTTACGGAGGGAATTCCAGAGCTTAGGGCCCAGGCAGGTGAAGGCACGGCCACCAATGGTGGAGTGATTAAAATATCAGATGCGCAAGAGACTGAAGTCAATGGCTTCGCTCTTCCCAATATGTAAAGATGTAAATGTCTTGTCTCAGTGTAAATTCTGTTCTCTAACAAGGGACCTGGTGCCGGGATATTCACCATTCACACAGAATAACAATCTGAAGAATCACAACGAATATTAAACAGAAATTATCCTTCACAAATCTTGTGAATAATTGCTGGCACTCTGCCAATTTCTGAGCGAGATCTTTAACTCTTCTCCTGTTCACAGTGGAGATCCCGAGACAGACGGTCCCTGGGCTGCGAGTCTGTTCCAGCAAATTATCACATTGTTCGCAATAAAATGAACCCTATAAATCCCGCCTTGTTTCTGAAATGAACAAATGTGTCAAGCACAACAAACAAAAGGACTATTAGGAAATAAAGCAATCTTATTTGAAGTAAAGCTGGTCATTAATAATGGGAATGGTTGGAGTCTCTCCCAGGCTGGTTCTGCCCTCTCAGAATCTGGCTCCTGTTCAGGGTCAGGGATACACAGGGAGGGGCAGTGGGCCCAGATTCTGCCTTTGGGATTCTGGGGCTGAGATTTTTTGGAAGGAGTGGGTGGTAGAATCAATTAGAAATGGGAATGGATTATCCCAGGAATGTTTGATGGATTCTGGCACCAACACTCTTTGAGCCGGTGACTCTCCCCTCTGGGAATGAGAAGTGAAGCTTTAAAGCTCGGGGAGGAGGGCTGAGGGGAGCCAATCCAGGACTGAATCTCCGTCTTTAAAGAGTCTCGGGAGAGACAGTCTGAAGATGAAGTTATAAAGCACAGAATCAGGGAGAGATTCCCCGAAGGAGCAGTTTAGGTTCAATGAGACTCTTACTGAGATCCTGGAGGCAAATATGCGAGTAAAAGCCGATCTAAGACAGGACACGGGGGAAAGGCTCCCAGTGCAGGCAGTGTGGAAATACTGGAGTAATATGCGAGTAAAAGCATATCTGCCCCCAGGATCTCCAGAATTCCAGAGCCCAGGGCCCCGGGTTTAATCCTGTCACTCTCGCTGTACAGGACAGCTGGAGACAGTGCGATGGAACAATCTCACACTCTGCCTCTGAATCACATCTTCCACCCTTCAAATAATGATTGGCTCAAAGTCCCAGAGACGTCAATATTGGACCAAAGTCCCAGAGACGCCAATATTGACCCAAAGTCCCAGAGATGCCAATATTGGCTCAAAGTCCCAGAGACGTCAATATTGGCTCAAAGTCCCAGAGACGCCAATATTGGCTCAAAGTCCCAGAGACACCAATGTTGGCCCAAAGTCCCAGAGACGCCAATATTGGCCCAAAGTCCCAGTGACGCCAATATTGGGTCAAAGTGCCAGAGTTGCCAATTTTGACCCAGTTCCATTTATCCCGGGAATGGGCTCTGACAGGAAGGCTATTCAGCCCAATGCACTCTGGGCGCTTGTCCAGTCTGTGCTTTGTGTTAGATTCCAGTTTAACAGCTTCCATTGATCCCACTGAACCGGAAACTCTCCTTGTTTAATTTGTGGATCATTAAGGGGACTTTTTTACAAAACAAATGTGGTGCCGATAATCTCAATATCGCCCCAACAAGCAGAAAGCAGCATTTCCCACCAGAGGGCAAAGGTCAGTCTGCACCGTACGCTGTACGAGCGATAACAGTAAGTCCATCGTACGTACGTTGTGTTCTGCGCCCAGGACAGGTCCTCACTCGAGTCTAACACTCGAGGTTCTTGAGAATTCTCGGGATGTGGGCGTCGCTGGCGAGGCCGACATTTATTGCCCATCCCTAATTGCCCTTGAGAAGATGGTGCTGATCCACCTTCTTGAACCGCTGCAGTCCATGTGGTGAAGGTACTCCCACAGTGCTGTTAGGGAGGGAGTTCCAGGATTGTGACAAATCTACGTTGAAGGAACGTCCGATAAATATCCAAGTCAGGATGGTGTGTGACTTGGAGGGGAATGTGGAGGTGATGGTGTTCCCATGTGCCTGCTGCCCTTGTCCTTCTAGGCGGTGGAGGGAGTGGGTTTGGGAGGTGCTGGGGAAGAAGCCTTGGCGAGTTGCTGCAGGACATCCTGTGGATGGTCCACACTGCAAACACGGTGCGCCGGGGGAGGAGGGAGTGGGTTTGGGAGGTGCTGGGGAAGAAGCCTTGGCGAGTTGCTGCAGGACATCCTGTGGATGGTCCACACTGCAGACACGGTGCGCCGGGGGAGGAGGGAGTGGGTTTGGGAGGTGCTGGGGAAGAAGCCTTGGCGAGTTGCTGCGGAGCGACTGAGGTACAGGACAGCAGCAGTGAGGAGCCGGCTGCAGGGAGATGGGGGTTAAATCCCTTCACACCCTTTTCTGGTCATGATGCGATCTACTGAATCTGAGAATCCGAGAATCATTACAGCACAGTAGGAGGCCATTTGGCCCGTTGAGCCCATGCCGGCTCTCTCCAAGAGCAATTCAGCTGGTCCCACTTTCCCCGTAGCCATGCAATTTTTTCCCCCTTCAGGTACTTGTCCAATTCCCTTTTGAAAGCCACGATTGAATCTGCCTCCACCATCCTTTCAGGCAGTGCATTCCAGATCCTAACCACTCGCTGAGTAAAAAAGTTTTTCCTCATGTTACCTTTGGTTCTTCTGCTAATCACCTTAAACCTGTGTCATCTGGTTCTTGACCCCTCTGCCAATGGGAACAGTTTCTCTCTATCTACTCTGTCCAGACCCCTCATGATATTGAACACCTCCATCAAATCTTCTCTCAATCTTCTCTGCTCTAAGGAGAACAACCTCAGCTTCTCCAGTCTATCCACATAACTGTATTTCCTCATCCCTGGAACCATTCTTGTAAATCTTTTCTGCACCCTCTTTAAGGCCTTCACATCCTTCCTAAAGTGTGGTGCCCAGAATTGGACACAATACTCCAGTTGTGGCCGAACTAGTGTTTTATAAACACTCATCATAACTTCCTTGCTTTTGGAATCTATGCCTCTATTTATAAAGCCCAGGATCCCGTATGCTTTTTTAACTGCTTTCTAAACCTGCCCTGCCACCTTCAATGATTTGTGTACATATTCCCCAGGTCTCTCTGTTCAAGCACCCCTTTAGGATTGTACCCTTTAGTTTATATTGCCTCTCCTCGTTTTTTCGACCAAAATGTATTATTTGCACTTTTTTCCATTAAATTTCATGTGCCATGTGTCTGCCCATTCCACCAGCCTGTCTATGTCCTCTTGAAGTCTATCACTCTCCTCCTCACTGTTCACTACACTTCCACTTTTGTGTCATCTGCAAATTTTGAACTTGTGCCCTGTACACAATAAAGGTTCTAAATTGGGGGAAGGCCGATTTTAATATGATAAGGCAGGATCTGGCCAAAGTGGACTGGGATCAGCTACTTATAGGAAAATCCACATCAGCGCAGTGGGAGTCATTCAGAAAGGAAATAGAGAGAGTACAGCACCAACATGTTCCCGTAAAGATCAAGGGTGGGACCAACAAGTCCAGGGAACCCTGGATGTCAAGGGATATACAAGAATGGATTAGGAAAAAGAGGGAGGCTTTTGGCAGATACAAAGGACTAAAAACAGTGGAAGCCCTAGAGGAGTATAGAAAGTGCAGGGGGGTACTTAAAAAAGAAATTAGGAGAGCGAAGAGGGGGCATGAAATAACACTGGCGGGCAAAATAAAGGAAAATCCCAAGGTGTTTTATAAGTATATTAAGGGCAAGAGGATAACCAGGGAAAGAGTAGGGCCCATTAGGGACCAAAGTGGCAATCTGTGTGTAGAGCCGGAAGATGTAGGTGAGGTTTTAAATGAATATTTTGCATCTGTGATCACTGTTGAGAAGGGCGATGTAGGCATAGAAATCAGGCAGGGAGATTGTGATATACTTGAACAAATTAGTATTGAGAGGGAGGAGGTACTAGCGGTTTTAGCGGGCTTCAAAGTGGATAAATCCCCAGGCCCAGATGAGATGTATCCCAGGCTGCTGTGTGAGGCAAGGGAGGAGATTGCAGGGGCTCTGACACAA
This sequence comes from Squalus acanthias, assembly GCA_030390025.1. NCBI lineage: Eukaryota > Metazoa > Chordata > Chondrichthyes > Squaliformes > Squalidae > Squalus > Squalus acanthias. The sequence continues at coordinate 742,457 of JASTWF010000116.1, read as the reverse complement.
ATTTTCAGAACTTCTCTGGCCACAGGGGAGGTACCAGAGGACTGTAGGACAGCTAACATAGTACCATTATTCAAGAAGGGTAGTAGGGATAAACCAGGGAATTATAGGCCAGAGAGCCTAACATCAGTGGTAGGGAAATTATTGGAAAAAATTCTGAGGGACAGAATTAGCCTCCACTTGGAGAGGCAAGGATCAATCAAGAATAGTCAGCATGACTTTGTCAGGGGGAGATCATGTCTAACCAATTTGATTGAATTTTTCGAGGGGGTGACTAGGTGTGTGGATGAGGGTAGTGCAGTTGATGTAGTCTACATGGACTTCAGTAAGGGTTTTGACAAAGACCTGCATGGGAGACTGGTCAAGAAGGTAAGAGCCCATGGGATCCAGGGCAATTTGGCACATTGGATCCAAAATTGGCTTAGTGGCAGGAGGCAGAGGGTGATGGTCGAAGGTTGTTTTTGTGACTGGAAGCCTGTGTCCAGTGGTGTACCGCAAGGATTGGTGCTGGGTCCCTTGCTGTTTGTAGTGTACATTAATGATTTAGATATGAATGTAGGAGGTATGATCAGTAAGTTAGCAGATGACACGAAAATTGGTGGAATAGTAAATAGCAAGGCGGGAAGCCTCAGGCTACAGGACGATATAGACGGGATGGTTAGATGGGCAGAGCAGTGGCAAATGGAATTTAGCGCTGAAAAGTGTGAGGTGATGCATTTTTGGAGGACTAACAAGGCAAGGGAATACACAATGAATGGTAGGACCCTAGGAAGGACAGAGGATCAGAGGGTCCTTGGTGTGCATGTACATAGATCCCTGAAGGCAGCAGGACAGGTAGATAAGGTGGTTAAGAAGGCATATGGGATACTTGCCTTCATTAGCCGAGGCATAGAATATAAAAGCTGGGAGGTTATGATGGAGCTGTACAAAATGCTAGTTAGGCCACAGCTGGAATACTGTGTGCAGTTCTGGTCGCCACACTATAGGAAGGATGTGATTTCATTGGAGAGGGTGCAGAGGAGATTCACCAGGATGTTACCTGGGCTGGAGCATTTCAGCTATGAAGAGAGACTGGACAGGCTGGGGTTGTTTTCCTTAGAGCAGAGAAGGCTGAGGGGGGACCTGATTGAGGTGTACAAAATTATGAAGGGCATAAATAGGGTAGATAGAAATGAACTTTTCCCCTTAGTAGAGGGGTCAATAACCAGAGGGCATAGTTTCAAGGTAAGGGCCAGGAGGTTTAGAGAGGATTTGAGGAAAAACTTTTTCACCCAGAGGGTGGTTGGAATCTGGAACTCTGCCTGAAAGGGTGGTAGAGGCAGGAACCCTCACAACAATTCTTGAAGCATTTAGATGAGCACTTGAAACGCCATAGCCTACAACGCTACGGACCAAGTGCTGGAAAATGGGATTAGAATAGATAGGGCTTGATGGCCGGTGCAGACATGATGGGCCAAAGGGCATAGAGTCATAGAGTCAAAGGGTTATACAGCACAGAAAGAGGCCCTTCACCCCACTTTCTGTTCTGTATAACTCTATGACACCCAAGTACAGTCATTAATATATATCAAGTAAAGCAGTGGTCCTAGTACTGACCCCTGGGAAACACCACTGTATACCTTCCTCCAGTCTGAAAAACAGCCGTTCACCACTACTCTCTGTTTCCTGTCACTTAGCCAATTTCGTATCTATGCTACCACTGTCCCTTTTATTCCATGGGCTTCAACTTTGCTGGCAAGCCTATTATGTGGCACTTTATCAAAAGTCTTTTGCAAATCCATGTGCACCACATCAATTGCATTGCCATCATCAACCCTCTCTGTTATCTTATCAAAAATTTCAATCAAGTTAGTTAAGCACGATTTGCCTTTAACAAATCAGTGCTGGCTTTCCTTAATGAACCCACAGTTGTCCAAGTGACTGTTAATTTTGTCGCAAATTGTTTTTTAGTCATTTATGCGATGTGGGCGTCGCTGTCCAGGACAGCATTTATTGCCCATCCCTAGATGCCCTTGAGAAGGTGGTGTTGAGCCACCTTCTTGAACCGCTGCAGTCCGTGTGGTGAAGGTACTCCCACAGTGCTGTTAGGTACGGAGTTCCAGGATTTTGACCCAGCAACGATGAAGGATCGCTGATATATTTCTAAGTCAGGATGGTGTGTGACTTGGAGGGGAACTTGCTGGTGGTAGTGTTCCCATGCGCCTGCTGCCCTTGTCCGTCTAGGTGGAAGAGGTCGCGGGTTTGGGAGGTGCTGCCGAAGAAGCCTTGGCGAGTTGCTGCAGTGCATCTTGTAGATGGTACACACTGCAGCCACGGTACGCCGGTGGTGGAGGGAGTGAATGTTTAAGGCGGTGCCAATCAAGCGGGCTGCTTTGTCCTGGATGGTGTCGAGCTTCTTGAGTGATTTTGGAGCTGCACTCATCCAGGCAAGTGGAGAGTATTCCATCACACTCCTTACTTGTGCCTTGTAGATGATGGAAACGCTCTGGGGAGTCAGGAGGTGAGACACTCGCCACTGAATAACTAACCTCTGACCTGCTGTTGTTGCCACAGTATTTATGTGGCCTACCAGTTAAGTTTCTGATCAATGGTGACCTCCAGAATGTTGCTGGTGGGGGATTCGGCGATGGTAATGCTGTTGAATGTCAAGGGGAGGTGGTTAGACTCTCACTTGTTGGAGATAGTCATTGCCTGGCACTTCTGTGGCGCGAATGTTTCCTGCCACTTATCAGCCCAAGCCTAAACATCGTCCAGGTCTTGTTGCATGCGGGCATGGACTGCTTCATTATCTTAGGAGTTGTGAATGGCGCTGAACACTGTGCAGTCATCAGCAAAAATCCCCATTTCTGACCTTATGTTGGAGGGAAGGTCATTAATGAAGCAGTCAATCTCACCTCACCTCGTTTTCGTTTCTAAAACCTTCCCCACTATCGAGGTTAAACTGACTGGCCTGTAGTTGTTTGGGTTTATCCTTACACACTTTTATTATGGTCACGATTTCCACCTTTACTTCTTTCAGCATTTTAGGATGCATCCCTTCCGGTCCTGGTGACTTATTTACTTTAAGTACAGCCAGCCCTTCTAGTACCTCCTTTTTCTTCAATTTTTAGCCCATCCAGCTCCAACTAGCTCCTCTTTCACTATGATTTTGCCAGCATCTCCTTCCTTGTTAAAGACAGAAGCAAAGTACTCATTTAGTACCTCAGCTATACCCTCTGCCTCCATGCATCGGGCTCCTTTTTGGTCCCTAATCGGCCCCACCCCTCCTCTTACTACCCGTTTTCTATTTATATGCCTATAGAAGACTTTTGGGTTCCCTTTTATGTTGGCTGCCAATCTATTCTCAATCTCTCTTTGCCCCTCTTATTACCTTTTTTACTTCCCCTCTGAACTTTCTATATTCAGCCTGGTTCTCACTTGTATTTTCAACCGGACATCTGCCAAAAGCCCCTTTTTTCTGCTCCATCCTACTCTCTCTCTCTCACCCAGGGAGCTCTGCCTTTGGTTGCTCTTGCTGGATCCATCCCTCCATTGAACTGAAAGCGGCCCGTGTTCACCAGCTGATATATCACAGCTCCCAGACAGTTCAATGTTATTATATTGTTTCATCTGAGACCAGCTGACCCTCAATAATCTCTTTAAAGCTTCTGGTTAAACGCAACAACACTGAACATCTGAACATTTTCTTTAAGTGCCTTCTTTCAGAAAGATTTCTGCCTCTGGCAGCTAATTAACCCTGAGCTCCCAAACAGCCCATAATCCCTGGGCTCCGCTCTCTCGCTTTGATGCTCAGTTCAGCTTCTGGGCCACATTTGACTAATAGTGATCTGTTCACCGCACTAATTCATGTCTAATTGTTCTGTCCCTGAGAGATGGGAATCTCAGCCTTTAACCGGATTGGTATTTCTCTCCTGTTTGGAGCAGAAGTGATGGCGAGGGAGGAATGGGATCTCGCTCAACACACACACAACATTCTGGAACCAAGAGGGAGCAGCGAGATTCCACCCTCATTAAAAGGCAAACACAATTCTACTGATATCGACAGGCTAAAAACAGGACAGCATCTCCGGGCCGCAGCATTGATGAGAGAGCGGAGGAAGGCGAGGAGTTTCTCTGAGTGAGGTTAGAGAGTGAGAGGGAGTCAGTGCCCTGAATCACAGCCAGCGCCCGATTGATGGGTCAACTATCCTGTGGGCAGCTTTGATCATCCCTCGGGGGCTGGTTACTGTTCTGTTCACAGCTGAGAATGATCTTAATGCCCCACAACACCCAGTTATTGCTCCATGAGTTGCCTGGCCCAGCCATTTCCCAATATAACCTTGCTGACTCTGGGAATATCCAGTCAGCTCATTACAGTCCCGCATCAAGTCAACAAGCGACTGAAATTAAACTACTTTCACTTCAAGGAAGAATGAGACCAATTCTCTGAAACTCCCTCCAGCACGTGTTCAAAAACAGCAAGCTGCATTTATATAGCGCCTTAAACTAGCAAAACCTCCCAAGGTGCTTCACAGGAACGTAAATCCGATAAACTGACACCGAGTCACATAAGGAGATATTAGGACAGGTGACCAAAAGCTTGGTCAAAGAGGTTGGTTTTAAGCAACGTCCTGAAGGAGGAGAGAGAGGCGGAGAGGTTTAAGGAGGGAATTCCAGAATTTAGGGCCCAGGTAGCTGAAGGCACGGCCGCCAATGGTGGAGCGAAGAAATTGGGGGATGGACAAGAGGCCAGAGTTGGAGGAGCGCAGAGGGTCCTGTGCAGCTGGTGAGCTGGCTTTTAAATTGGAAAAAACACCGCAGACTTTCGAATAGGATGCAGGGCCCAAAAACATTCACGTTAGGGAGGGGTGTAGGGTGGGAGGGGGTTACAGAGATAGGGAGGGGTGTAGGGCGGGAGGGGGTTACAGAGCTAGGGAGGGGTGTAGGGTGGGTGGGGGTTACAGAGATAGGGAGGGGTGTAGGGCGGGAGGGGGTTACAGAGATAGGGAGGGGTGTAGGGCGGGAGGGGGTTACAGAGCTAGGGAGGGGTGTAGGGTGGGAGGGGGTTACAGGGATAGGGAGGGGTGTAGGGTGGGAGGAGGTTACAGAGATAGGGAGGGGTGTAGGGTGGGTGGGGGTTACAGAGATAGGGAGGGGTGTAGGGCGGGAGGGGGTTACAGAGATGGGGAGGGGTGTAGGGCGGGAGGGGGTTACAGAGATAGGGAGGGGTGTAGGGTGGGAGGAGATTACAGAGATAGGGAGGGGTGTAGGGCGGGAGGGGGTTACAGAGATAGGGAGGGGTGTAGGGTGGGTGGGGGTTACAGAGATAGGGAGGGGTGTAGGGTGGGAGGGGGTTACAGAGATAGGGAGGGGTGTAGGGTGGGTGGGGGTTACAGAGATAGGGAGGGGTGTAGGGTGGGAGGAGATTACAGAGATAGGGAGGGGTGTAGGGCGGGAGGGGGTTACAGAGATAGGGAGGGGTGTAGGGCTGGAGGAGATTACAGAGATAGGGAGGGGTGTAGGGTGGGAGGGGTTACAGAGATAGGGAGGGGTGTAGGGCGGGAGGAGGTTACAGAGATAGGGAGGGGTGTAGGGTGGGAGGAGGTTACAGAGATAGGGAGGGGTGTAGGGTGGGAGGAGATTACAGAGATAGGGAGGGGTGTAGGGCTGGAGGGGGTTACAGAGATAGGGAGGGGTGTAGGGCGGGAGGGGGTTACAGAGATAGGGAGGGGTGTAGGGTGGGAGGAGATTACAGAGATAGGGAGGGGTGTAGGGCGGGAGGGGGTTACAGGGATAGGGAGGGGTGTATGGTGGGAGGAGATTACAGAGATAGGGAGGGGTGTAGGGTGGGAGGGGGTTACAGAGATAGGGAGGGGTGTAGGGTGGGAGGGGGTTACAGAGATAGGGAGAGGTGTAGGGCGGGAGGGGGTTACAGAGATTGGGAGGGGTGTAGAGTGGGATGATGTTACAGCGATGGGGAGGGGTGTAGGGTGGGAGGGGGTTACAGAGATGGAGAGGGGTTTAGGGTGGGATGTTTTTACAGGGATGGGGAGGGGTGTAGGGCGGGAGGGGGTTACAGAGATTGGGAGGGGTGTAGAGTGGGATGATGTTACAGCGATGGGGAGGGGTGTAGGGTGGGAGGGGGTTACAGAGATGGGGAGGTGTGTAGGGTGGGAGAGGGTTACAAAGATGGGGAGGGGTGTAGAGTGGGATGATGTTACAGAGATGGGGAGGGGTGTAGGGTGGGGGGATTACAGAGATGGGGAGGGGTATAGGGTGGGAGGGGGTTACAGAGATGGGGAGGGGGTTACAGAGATGGGGAGGGGTGTAGGGCGGGAGGGAGTTACACAGATGGGGAGGGGTGTAGGGTGGGAGAGGGTTACAGGGATGGGGAGGGGGTTACAGAGATGGGGAGGGTGTTACAGAGATGGGGAGGGTTGTAGGGCGGGAGGGAGTTACACAGATGGGGAGGGGTGTAGGGTGGGAGGGGGTTACAGAGATGGGGAGGGGTGTAGGGTGGTAGGGGGTTACAGAGATGGGGGGGTGACAGAGATGGGGAGGGGTGTAGGGTGGGAGGGGGTTACAGAAATTGGGAGGGGTGTAGGGTGGGATGTTTTTACAGTGATAGGGAGGGGTGTAGGGTGGGAGGGGATTACAGAGATGGGGAGGGGTGTAGGGTGGGAGGGGTTAGAGATGGGGAGGGGTGTAGAGTGGGATGATGTTACAGAAATGGGGAGGGGTGTAGGGTGGGATGATGTTACAGGGATGGGGAGGGGTGTAGGTTGTGGGGGGGTTACAGAGGTGGGGAGGGGTGTTGGGTGGGATGATGTTACAGGGATCGGGAGGGCTGTAGGGTGGGGGAGGTTACAGAGATGGGGAGGGGTGTAGGGTGGGAGGGGGTTACAGAGATGGGGAGGGGTGTAGGGTGGGAGGGGTTTACAGAGATGGGGAGGGGTGTAGGTTGGGAGGGGGTTCACAGAATCACAGAATCCCCACAGTGCAGATAGAGGCCATTTCGGCCCATCGAGCCTGCACCGACACATATCCCACCCTATCCCCGTAACCCCACTAACACTAAGGGTCAATTTATCATAGCCAAATCAACCTAAACCGCACATCTTTGGACTGTGGGAGGAAACCGGAGCACCCGGAGGAAATCAACACAGACACGGGGAAAATGTGCAAACTCCACACAGACAGTCATCCGAGGCCGGATTCGAAGGCGGGTACCTGGCGCTGTGAGGCAACAGTGCTAACCACTATGCCACCGTGTTACAGAGATGGGGAGATGTACAGGGCGGGAGGGAGTTACAGAGATAGGGAGGGGTGTTGGGTGGGAGGGGGTTACAGAGATAGGGAGGGTTGTAGGGTGGGAGGGGGTTACAGAGATGGGGAGGGGTGTAGGGTGGGAGAGGGTTACAGGGATGGGGAGGGGTGTAGGGCGGGAGGGGGTTACAGAGATGGGGAGGACTGTAGGGTGGGAGGGGGTTACAGGGATGGGGAGGGGTGTAGGGTGGGAGAGGGTTACAGAGATAGGGAGTGGTGTAGGGTGGGAGGGGGTTACAGAGATGGGGAGGGGTGTCGGGTGGGAGTGGGTTACAGGGATGGGGAGGGGTGTTGGGTGGGAGGGGGTTAAAGGGATGGGGAGGGGTGTAGGGTGGGAGGGGGGTTACAGAGATGGGGAGGGGTGTCGGGTGGGAGTGGGTTACAGGGATGGGGAGGTGTGTAGGGCGGGAGGGGGTTACAGAGATAGGGAGGGGTGTAGGGTGGGAGGGGGTTACAGGGATGGGGAGGGGTGTAGGGCGGGGAGGGGTGTTGGGTGGGAGGGGGTTACAGAGATGGGGAGGGGTGTAGGGTGGGAGGGGATTACAGGGATGGGGAGGGGTGTAGGGTGGGAGGGGGGTTACAGAGATAGGGAGGGGTGTAGGTTGGGATGATGTTACAGTGATGGGGAGGGGTGTAGGGTGGGAGGGGTTACAGAGATAGGGAGGGGTGTCGGGTGGGAGGGGGTTACAGGGATGGGGAGGGGTGTAGGTTGGGATGATGTTACAGTGATGGGGAGGGGTGTAGGGTGGGAGGGGTTACAGGGATGGGGAGGGGTGTAGGGTGGGAGGTGATTCCAGAGATGGGAAACCTTCGATCAGACTTCACTAAAGCCGCTGTCTCCATTACAACAGCTTATCTGTAACGATCTGTCACCCTCGACCTACACAGAGAGCAGCTGGCTACAGGAATCTGGGACTTTAATGTAATATTGAAGTGTTGTGATGTCTGGGCCAGAGGATGAAATGGCTTATCGTGCTGTTGTTTGGTTTAATCCAATCTGGAAGATCGCCCTGGTAACAACACAGAGACAGTAAAGATGTAATGTGTCTCTAAATCGATCAGAACAGGATGAACATTTAGGAAGATGAGGTGACTTTGTACATTTCATAGAATCATAAAATGATACCGCACAGGAGGAGGCCATTCGGCCCATCGTGCCTGTGCCGGCTCTTTGAACGAGCTCTCCAATTCGTCCCACTGTCCTGGCTCTTTCTTCATAGTCCTGCAAATGTTTCCCCTTCAAGTATTTCTCCAATTCCCTTTTGTAGTTACTGTTGAATCTGCTTCCCCGCCCTTTCAGGGAGTACATTCCAGATCACAACAACTCGCTGTAAAAACATGTTTCTTCATCTCCCCTCTGGTTAGAAGCATAGAAACATAGAAGATAGGAGCAGGAGTAGGCCATTCGGCCCCTCGAGCCTGCTCCGCCATTTAATGGGATCATGGCTGACCATCCAAATTCAGTACACTGTCCCTGCCTTCTCCCCATATCCCTTGATCCCTTTAGCCTTAAGAAATATATCTAACTACTTCTTGAATATTTTTAATGAATTGGCCTCAACTGCCTTCTGTGGTAGAGAATTCCACAGGATCACCACTCTCTGGGTGAAGAAATTCCTCCTCATCTCAGTCCTAAATGGCTTACCCCTTATCCTTAGACTGTGACCTCTGGTTCTGGACTCCCCCGCCATTGGGATCATCCTTCCTGCATCTAGTCTGTCTAGTCCTGTTAGAATTTTATAAGTTTCAATGTTTACCCCTCTCATTCTTCGAAGCTCTAGCGAATATCAGTCTGGTGAATCTTTGCTGCACTTCCTCCATGGCAAGAACATCCTTCCTCAGATAAGGCGACCAAAACTGCACACAGTACTCAAGGTGTGGTCTCACCAAGGCCTTGTACAACTGCAGCAAGACATCCTTGCTCCTATACTTGAATCCCCTCGCTATGAAGGCCAACATACCATTTGCCTTCTTATACGCATGCTGCACCTGCATGCTTACCTTCAGCGACTGGTGCACAAGCACTCCCAGATCTCGTTGCACATCCCCTTTTCCCAATCTATTGCCGTTCAGATAATAATCTGTCTTCCTGTTTTTGCCACCAAAGTGGATAACCTCGCATTTATCCACATTATATTGCATCTGCCATGCATCTGCCCAATCACCCAAACTGTCCATATCATACTGGAGTTTCTCTGCATCCTCCTCACAGCACACACGCCCACCCAGCTTTGTGTCATCTATAAACTTAGAGATATTACATCTAGTTCCCTCGTCTAGATCATTAATATATATTGTGAATAGCTGGGGTCCTAGCACTGATCCCTGCGGTACCCCACTAGTCACTGCCTGCCACTCGGAAAAAGACCCGTTTATTCCAACTCTTTGCTTCCTGTCTGCCAACCAGTTCTCTATCCAAATCAGTACCTTACCCCCAATCCCATGTGCTTTAACTTTGCACGCTAATCTCTTATGCGGGACCTTATCGAAAGCCTTCTGAAAGTCCAAATACACCACATACACTGTTTCTCCCTTATGTATTCTACCAGTTACATCCTCAAAAATTTTCAGTAGATTAGTCAGGCATGATTTCCCTTTTGTAAATCCATGTTGACTTTGTCTGATCCTGTCACTGTTTTCCAAGTGCTCTGCTATTACATCTTTTATAATGGACTCTAACATTTTCCCCACTACCGATGTCAGGCTTACCAGTCTATAATTCCCCGTTTTTTCTCGAACACCTTTTTTAAATAGTGGGGTTACATTCGCTACTCTCCAATCCACGGGAACTGTTCCAGAGTCTATAGAATTTTGGAAGATGACCAGCAATGCATCTACTATTTCTAGGGCCACTTCCTTAAGTACCCTAGGATGTAGATTATCAGGCCCTGGGGATTTATCGGCCTTCAATCCCGTCAATTTCCCTAACACCATTTCCCTACAAATACTGATTTCATTCAATTCCTCCCTCTCATTAGAACCTATGTTCCCCGACATCTCTGGGAGGTTATTTGTGTCCTCCTTTGTGAAGATAGAACCAAAGTATGTATTTAATACGTCAGCCATTTCTTTGTTCCCCATTATAAATTCCCCTGATTCTGACTGCAAGGGACCTACGCTTGACTTCACCATTCTTTTCCTCTTCACATATCTATAGAAGCTTTTACAGTCAGTTTTTATGTTCCCTGCAAGCTTACTCTCATATTCTATTTAAGAACATAAGAAATAGGAGCAGGAGTAGGCCAATCGGCCCCTCGAGCCTGCTCCGCCATTCAATAAGATCATGGCTGATCTGATCCTAACCTCAAATCTAAAGAACACAAGAAGTAGGAGCAGGACCCGGCCACTCAGCCCCTGGGCCCGCTCCGCCACCCACAGGGCCTTGACCGATCCGAACTCAGCCTCATGTCCAATTTCCTGCCCGCTCCCCGTAACCCTTAATTCCCTTTACTTCTAGGAAACTGTCTATTTCTGTTTTAAATTTATTTAATGATGTAGCTTCCACAGCTTCCTGGGGCAGCAAATTCCACAGACCTACTACCCTCTGAGTGAAGAAGTTTCTCCTCATCTCAGTTTTGAAAGAGCAGCCCCTTATTCTAAGATTATGCCCCCTAGTTCTAGTTTCACCCATCCTTGGGAACATCCTTACCACATCCACCCGATCAAGCCCCTTCACAATCTTATATGTTTCAATAAGATCGCCTCTCATTCTTCTGAACTCCAATGAGTAGAGTCCCAATCTACTCAACCTCTCCTCATATGTCCACCCCCTCATCCCCAGGATTAACCGAGTGAACCTTCTTTGGACTGCCTCGAGAGCAAGTATGTCTTTTCTTAAGTATGGACACCAAAACGGTATGCAGTATTCCAGGTGCGGTCTCACCAATACCTTATATAACTGCAGCAATACCTCCCTGTTTTTATAATCTATCCCCCTAGCAATAAAAGCCAACATTCCGTTGGCCTTCTTGATCACCTGCTGCACCTGCATACTAACTTTTTGATTTTCTTGCACTAGGACCCCCAGATCCCTTTGAACTGCAGTACTTTCCAGTTTCTCGCCATTAAGATAATAACTTGCTCTCTGATTTTTCCTGCCAAAGTGCATAACCTCACATTTTCCAATATTGTTTTGCATCTGCCAAATCTCTGCCCACTCACCCAGCCTGTCTATATCCCCTTGTAGGTTTTTTATGTCCTCCTCACTTTCTACTTTCCCTCCCATCTTTGTAGCATCTGCAAACTTTGATATGTTACACTCGGTCCCCTCCTCCAAATCGTTAATATAGATTGTAAAGTGTTGGGGACCCAGCACCGACCCCTGCGGAACATCACTGGCTACTGGTTGCCAGTCCGAGAATGAACCATTTATCCCAACTCTCTGCTTCCTGTTAGATAACCAATCCTCCACCCATACCAGAATATTACCCCCAATCCAGTGATTTTTTATCTTGAGCAATAATCTTTTATGTGGCACCTTGTCGAATGCCTTCTGGAAGTCTAAATACACTACGTCCACTGGTTCCCCTTTATCCACCCTGTACGTTATGTCCTCAAAGAACTCAAGCAAATTTGTCAGACATGACTTCCCCTTCATGAAGCCATGCTGACTTTGTCCTGTTAAATTATGTTTATCTAAATGTTCCGTTACTGTCTCCTTAATAATAGACTCCAAAATTTTACCCACCACTGATGTTAGGCTAACTGGTCTATAATTTCCAGCCTTCTGCCTACTACCCTTTTTAAATAAGGGTGTTACATTAGCAGTTTTCCAATCTGCCGGGACCTTTGCTGAGTCCAGGGAATTTTGGAAAATTATTACCAAAGCATCCACAATCCCTACTACCACTTCCCTCAAGACCCTAGGATGTAAGCCATCAGGTCCAGGGGATTTATTTGCCTTGAGTCCCATTATTTTACTGAGTGCCAATTCCTTAGTGATTTTAATCGTATTTAGCTCCTCCCCCCTGGAGCCCCCTGTTTGTCCAGTGTTGGGATATTCTTCGGGGTAAAAATTCACTTGGTTGCGCCACCCGTTAGCGCCTTAAGAGGGCGCTAATGGGGCGCAAAGCCGCTAACGCCCGGGCGCAGCGATGTTTGCGCCGCTCGAGAACTTAACTTGAGATTGTGCGGCGGCGCTAAAACTTACCGCTGCAACCACCTGCGCGCGCAGATTGTGACGTCATTCCATGGTGCAACGCCCTTGGGGCGCCCCGTAGGGGAAATTGAGTGGCGCCCCCTGCCTTACCGCCTGGCGCTTCCAACGACCAGAAGACTGGAACGCTATCAATCGCTGTGGGGCTGGGGGGGCGCTATTTAAAGGGGGCCTCTTCCTGTCTTTTATTGTTGGTGGCATTTTTGAACTACTCATTCTGAAAGAGAGAGTGAGAGACTTCTGGAGAGATTCAACGTTGTGTGAAGGAGTTTTGGGTACTGAGCAGCACTTTGCAGGTTCATTTTGATTTGCCATTCCTTATATCGATTTAGCAGAGACCGTGGGAGCTGCACTGTGAGCTCTTTGCCTGGTGCTCTCCATTGTTCTTTCCAGCACATTTGATGGGCAAGTCTCTCCAGGCCGAGATTCAAGGCAGCAATGAACAGGATGTGGATGGAAAGCAAGATTAACCATCCCCTTTAAGAACTGGCCCGTGCCATTGTGTGTGTGTTCCATTGCTGACTGACATTACATGAGCTTCGCCAGCGCTCCGAGTTAGCGCCTCACTGCTCGGCCTTTGCGCCTTAAGAGAGGTGTGCAGCGCCTGCTTTAGCGCTCCACTCACCTCCCGGGGCGGTAAAAGTGAAGTTTCCCGTCAGTGCCGATAATTAGCGCCAGGCGCTAATATTTGCGTCCGGACGATATTTGCGCCCCAAATGGGGCGCGACCTAATTTCTACCCCTTAGTGTCCTCTACCGTAAAGATTGAAACAAAATATTTGTTCAGCATTTTTGCCATCTCCATGTTTCCCACCATTAATTTCCCGGTCTCATTCTCTAAGGGACCTACGTTTGCCTTAACCACCCTTTATCTTTTTATATAACTATAGAAACTCTTGCTATCTGTTTTTATATTTTTTGCTAATTTATTTTCATAATCTATCTTCCCTTTCTTAATCAATCCTCTAGTTATTTTTTGCTGTCTTTGAAGACTTCCCAATCTTCTATCCTCCCACTAAGTTTGGCTACCTTATACGTCCTTGTTTTTAGTCGGATACTATCATTAATTTCTTTACTTAGCCACGGATGGCTGTCATTTCTTTTACACCCTTTTTTCCTCAGTGGAATATATATTTTTTGAAAGTTGTAAAATAACTCCTTAAATGAACACCACTGCTCATGTACCGTCTTACCCTTTAATCTATTTTCCCAGTCCACTTCAATCAATTCCGCTCTCATACCATCATAGTCTCCTTTATTCAAGCTCAGTACGCTTGTTTGAGAACCAACCTTCTCACCCTCTAATTGGATATGGAATTCAACCATGTTATGGTCACTCATTCCAAGGGGATCCTTAACTAGGACATTATTAATTAATCTTGACTCATTACACAGGAGCACGTCCAAGGTTGCTTGCCCCCTTGTAGGATCAGTTACATACTGCTCAAGAAATCCATCCCTAATCACTCAATAATCTCTTCCTCAAGGCTGCCCTGCCCAATTTGATTTGTCCAGTTAATATTATAGTTAAAATCCCCCATAATTGTAGCTGTTCCCTTATTACATGCCCCAACTATTTCCTGATTAATACTTCTTCCAGCAGAGTTGCAACTATTAGAAGGCCTATATACTACTCCCACTAGTGTTTTTTTTCCCCGTATTATTCCTTATCTCCACCCAAACTGTTTCATTATCCTGATCCTTTGACCCAATATCATTTCTCCGTATTACAGTGATTCTTTCCTTTATTAACATAGCCACCCCACCTCCCCTTCCTTCCTGCCTGTCCTTCCTGATTGTTAAATACCCTGGCATATTTAATTCCCAGTCGTTGTCACCCTGCAGCCATGTTTCTGTAATGGAGACAAGATCATACCCATACGTAGTTATTTGTGCCGTTAACTCGTCCATTTTGTTACGAATGCTACGTGCATTCAGATAAAGAACTTTCAAATATGTTTTGTGACACTTAGTTCCTGCTTTTTCCTTTTTTAACTCTTTACCTTTTACTCCATACCTTCTGTCCCTTCCTGACACGCTTTCCTCTGTCTCCCTGTTCAGGTGCCCAACCCCCTGCCACTTTAGTTTAACCCCTCCCCAACAGCACTAGCAAACACTCCCCCTAGGACAGCGGTCCCAGTCCTGCCCAGGTGCAGACCGTCCCGTTTGTACTGGTCCCACCTCCCCCAGAACCGGTTCCAATGTCCCAGGAATTTGAATCCCTCCCCCTTTCACCATTCGTCTAGCCACGTATTCATTTGAAATATCCTCCTATTTCTACTCTGACTAGCATGTGGCACATGTAGCAATCCTGAGATTACTACCTTTGAGGTCCTATTTTTTAATTTACCTCCTAACTCCCTATATTCTGCTTTTAGGACCTCATCCCCTTTTTTTACCTATATCGTTGATGCCTATGTGCACCACGACAGCTGGCTGTTCGCCCTCCCACTCCAAAATGTTCTGTAGCCGCTCCGAGACGTCCTTGACCCTTGCACCAGGGAGGCAACACACCATCCTGGAGTCTCGGTTGCGGCCGCAGAAACGCCTATCTATTCCCCTTACAATTGAGCCCCCTATCACTATAGCTCTTCCACTCTTTTTCCTCCCAGCCTGTGCAGCAGAGCCACCCATGGTGCCAGGAAGTTGGCTGCTGCTGCCTTCCCCTGATAAGTCATCCCCCCCAACAGTATTCAAAGTGGTATATCTGTTTGAGAGGGGGATGTCCACAGGGGACCCCTGCACTACCTGCCTGCAGCTCTTACTCTGCCTGCTGGTCACCCATTTACTTCCTTCCTGTGCACCCTTTGCATGCGGTGTGACCAACTCTCTAAACGTGCTATCCACGAGGTTCTCAGCATCGCGAATGCTCCAATACGCATCCATCCGCAGCTCCAGCGCCGCAATGCGGTTTGTCAGCAGCTGCAGCTGGATACACGTCCCACACACATGGTTGTCAGGGACACCGGAAGGGTCCCTGATTTCCCACATCGAGCAGGAGGAGCATAACATGGGGCTGGGCTGTCCTGTCATGACTTACCCTTTAATTAATTGAACTTAAATTAAATCAAATCAATACCACCAATTACACTCAATTAAATTATATACTCAAGGGCCCTTGGTTACTAGCACTAGAAACTATATCTACAAAATTAAGACCTTCTATTCTTTATAAACTATGAACCTTAACTGTCAAACTATAGAGTAGTATAAATACTTACCTAGCCGTACTCACCCAATCAGCTGCTCCCTCCTGCCCGCGTCACGTTTTGAATTGTGACGTGGCTCCGGAACGCCGCCGCCGGTCTGAGATTGGTATGCCTGTGAAAGAAAAGCCCGCGAAAGTGAGTTCAAATACTCTCTGGGCCTCCGGTCTCGTCACTCCCGACACCAGCCTGTGAAAGAAAAGCCCACGAAAGTGAGTTCAAATACTCACTGGGCCTCCGGTCTCGTCGCTCCCGACACCAGCCTATGAAAGAAAAGCCCGCGAAAGTGAGTTCAAATTTCCCCCTCTTAATTAATCCCTTTGTCCTCCTTTGCTGAATCCTAAACTGCTCCCAATCCTCAAGTTTGCTGCATTTTCTGGCCAATTTATACGTCCTCTACTTGGATCTTATGCTTTCCCATGTTAGCCATGTTTGAGTCACCTTTTTTGTTTTATTTTTATGCCAAACAGGGATGAACAAATTCTATAGTTCATCCATGCGATCTTTAAATATTTGCCATTGCCTATCCACCATCAACCCTTTAAGTAACGCTCCCCAAACCACCCTAGCCAACTCATGCCTCATACCATCATAGTTTCCTTTATTTTAATTCAGGACCCTAGTCTCTGAGTCAACTACTTCACTATCCATCTTAATGAAGAATTCTATCATATTATGATCGCTCCTCCCCAAGGGGCCTCGCACAACAAGATTGCTAATTAATCCTTTCTAATTACATAATACCCAGTCTATGATGGCCTGATCTCTAGTTGGTTCCTCGACATATTGGTCCAGGAAACCATCCCGTATACACTCTAGGAATTCCTCCTCCACAGTATTGTTACTAATTTGGTTAGCCCAATCTATATGTAGATTAGAGTCACCCATGATAACTGCTGTGCCCTTATTGCACGCGTCTCTAATTTCCCATTTAATGCCATCCCCAACCTCAGCATTACTGTTTGGGGGTCTGTATACAACTCCCACTAACGTTTTCTGCCCCTTGGTATTTCTCAGCTCTTCCCATACAGATTCTATATCATCAGAGCTAATATCCTTCCTTACTATTGTGTTAATCTCCTCTTTAACCAGCAATGCTACCCCACCTCCTTTTCCTTTTTGTCTGTCCTTCCTGAATATTGAATACCCCTGGATGTTGAATTCCCACCTTGGTCACCCTGGAGCCATGTCTCCGTAATCCCAATTATATCATATCCGTTTACATCTATTTGCGCAGCTAATTCATCCACCTTATTACGAATGCTCCTCGCATTAAGACACAAAGCCTTCAGGCTTGTTTTTTTAACACTCTTAGTTCTTTTAGAATTATTATTTACTGTAGCCCTGTTTGATTTACACCCTTGATTTCTCTGCCTTCCACTTTTGCTTTTCTCCTTCCTGTCTTTTGCTTCTATCCTTGCTTCCCTTTCCTCTGTTTCCCTGCACAGGTTCCCAACCCCCTGCCATTTTAGTTTAAACCCTCCCCAACAGCACTAGCAAACACCGGTCCCGGACATGCCCAGGTGATAACCGTCCAGTTTGTACTGGTCCCACCTCCCCCAGAACCGGTTCCAATGTCCCAGGAATTTGAATCCTTCCCCCTTGCACCATTCCTCTAGCCACGTATTCATCTGAAATATCCTTCTATTTCTACTCTGACTAGCACGTGGCACTGGTAGCAATCCTGAGATTACTACCTTTGAGGTCATATTTTTTAATTTTTTAATTTACCTCCTAACTCCCTATATTCAGCTTTTAGGACCTCATCCCGGTTGTTACCTATATCGTTGGTACCTATATGCACCACGACAACTGGCTGTTCACCCTCCCCCTCCAGAATGCCCTGCAGCTGCTCCGAGACATCCTTGACCCTTGCACCAGGGAGGCAACATACCATCCTGGAGTCTCGTTTGCAGCCGCAGAAACGCCTATCTATTCCCCTTACAATAGAACCCCCTATCACTATAGCTCTCCCGCTGTTTTTTCTCCTGTCCTGTGCAGCAGGACCACCCATGGTGCCAGGAAGTTGTCTGTTGCTGCTATCTAAAGTGGTATATCTGTTTGAGAGGGGAATGTCCACAGGGGACCCCTGCACTACCTGCCTGTGCCTACTACTCTGCCTGGTGGTCTCCCATTCCTTTCCTTCCTGTACACCCTTTACCTACGGTGTGACCAACTCCCTAAACATGTTATCCACGATGTCCTCAGCATCGCAAATGCTCCAGTATGCATCCATTCGCAGCTCCAGCGCCCCTTTCCATCTTCAATGTCTTTCTATCTTTTTTGCTCTCGTCCTCTAGTGTCATGTCCACTATGTTAGTCTCCCTGGGAAATACCAAGGCAAAGTTATTATTTAATATTTCTGCCTTTTCGCTGTCATTACCTGTCAGTTTATCGTGTGTATCCCTCAGTGTCCCGATCCCGATCCTGATTTTCCTTTTGTTATTTATGTGTCTGTGGAATACTTCATTGTTGCTTTTGATATGCCGTGAAAATTTAATTTTGTAGTTCCTCTTTGCTAATTGTTTCTTCACTTCTTTCCTCACCTCTTCGTATTCCCTTTTGCAATCTGGGCTGACTATTCTTCATTATATTCTGGGTTTCGAGATGTTTCTCTAATAAAATGTTGTTGTGAAAGTGAGAGCCTGGGAGCGGCGAGAGTTGAACCAATCTGTAAGGTGGGGAGATTGTCAATGAGCTGATCTTTCTTTTCTCTGGCCTCTTGCAGCGGGCGTGTGCGATAACTTGCTGACACGGTGTCAGAACGGAGGAGTGTGTGAGGACAATGGGAGGTGTCGGTGCCTCGCTCCCTACACCGGGCTCCTGTGTGAGAAAGGCCAGTGCGGGGAGGAAGCGGGAGGGTGCGTCTCCCAATCCCCGCGGGAGCCCACCTTACACCGGGTGCTGCTGTCGCTGACTGTGCTGCTAACCTCCGCTAACGGCCGCCCGCCACTCTGACCCGCTTCCAGCGCCATGGCCGCTCACGGGAAGGTGCGAAGAGCGCAGGAGAATCCAGCCTTTACTGCGTCGTCATTAGAACACGCTCCCCTCCCTCGACCCCCCGGGAAAGGCAAACTGGACCCGAGGCCGGAGCCCAGCCACCCACCCAGCCCGACTGGATCTGAGAGCCCGGAAGGAATGGGCAGTCAGTGGGGACTGGACTCTCTGACTCCCCGCGGGCCCGAGGCAGCTGCTAATATTCATTCTGCAATCGCCAGCCGCTCGGCCCATGTCCAGCTTTGGGACAAAGAAAGAAAGAAAGGACTTGGATTTCTGCAGAGCCTTTCACCACCTCAGGACGTCCCAAAGCTCTTCACAGACAATGAAGAACTTCACAGCAAACAGCAATGTGATAATCACCAGACAATCTGTTTTAGTGATGTTGGTTGAGGGATAAATATTGTCCAGGACTCCGGGGAGAACTCCCCTGCTCTTCTTCCAAACAGTGTCGTGGGATCTTTTACATCCACCTGAGAGATCAGACGGGGACTCGGTTTAATGTCTCATCTAAAAGATGGCACCTCCGACAGTGCAGCACTCCCTCACTCACTCACTCACATATGTTACACTCACTCACAAACTTTACACACCTGTTAAACGCCATCACTCTCATTCAATCCACTCTCCTTCCTCACTTCCCTCCCTCCCTCACTAACTCCCTCTCTCCCTTGCCCGCCCACGTCACTCCCTCCCTCGCTCCCTCAATCTCTTCTTCACTCCCTCCCTCCCTCACACTCCTTTACTACATCCCTCCAGCTCCCTCAAACTCTCTTCCCCCTCACTCACTCCCTCCCTCTCTGCCTCTCTCCCTCACCCCCTTCCTCACTCACCCCATCCCTCTCTCCTTCCCTCCCACACTCCCTCCCTCTCTCCCTCGCTCCCTCGCTCACTCTCTCCCTCCCTCTCTCTCCCCCCTCCCTCACTCCCTCCCTCCCTCTCTCTCCCCCCTCCCTCACTCCCTCCCTCCCTCTCCCTCCCTCTCTCTCACCCTCCCTCCCTCTCTCTCACCCTCCCTCCCTCCCTCCCTCTCTCTCCCCCCTCCCTCTCTCTCACCCTCCCTCCCTCTCTCTCACCCTCCCTCCCTCTCTCCCACCCGCCCTCTCCCTTTCTCACCCTCCCTCTCTCCTCTCTCCCTCCCTGCAAGGGGTTGCTGAGTGGGGACCAGGCCTCTCTGTCGGTGCTGTGACCTGAGGGAATGTGAGTGGGGGCTTCGAGCGGCCTACAGCCTGGGTTTCAGTGAGTGATGATGTGTGATCCTGGTCGCTGGGTTTTTGTGTAATCGCTTCCCCCGACCCCCTCCTTCTGAAATCCAGCTCCTATCCTGGTCTATCCACGGGGGCCGCATCAGTCCCCTGTGGGAATGATCCTGAGCAGCGAGCGGAGCGTTAGTGCGTTTATTGATCTTTTGTATTAAGATGAAGTGATTTTCTTGCAATCCCACAAGGTGCGATGTGGTTGTTGTATGAAGAGCGGTTTGTGTTGGTGAATATATCTGTCACTGTGGGACTCCCGGCGATGGGGCAATCAGACCATTTTCTTTCTGTGATTTTCCTGTGCACAGATTTCTCTGTAACTGCAATTTGCTGCATCAAAGAATCGGAGTTTCCGGCTCGGGAAAGTGTCCTGAGATCCGGCAAAGGACTCGTCGCTTTACACTGGACAACAATAAAAGCTCCTGCAGCAAGTGTCCTGGGCTCAGGATCCGGCTCCGCACTGTGTGTGGGAGGGGGAGGGGGATCAGGGAGGGGGAAAGGGGCAGCACTGGGGGGGCCATGTTGGCAATCACTGCAGCTTGTGGGATCGCGCTGTGCGAAAATTGACTGCTGCATTTCCTACATTGCAACAGTGACGACACTTCAAAAGTATTTAATTGGCTGTAAAGCACTTTTTCATCTACACAAGAGGGCAAACGGGCCAGTGCAGCGCTCTCTCAGTATCTGCCCCTCCGACAGTGCAGCGCTCCCTCAGTACTGCCCCTCTGACAGTGCAGCACTCCCTCAGTACTGCCCCTCTGACAGTGCAGCACTCCCTCAGTACTGCCCCTCTGACAGTGCAGCTCTCCCTCAGTACTGCCCCTCCGACAGTGCAGCGCTCCCTCAGTACTGCCCCTCCGACAGTGCAGCGCTCCCTCAGTACTGCCCCTCCGACAGTGCAGCGCTCCCTCAGTACTGCCCCTCCGACAGTGCAGCGCTCCCTCAGTACTGCCCCTCCGACAGTGCAGCGCTCCCTCAGTACTGCCCCTCCGACAGTGCAGCGCTCTCTCAGTATTGCACTGGGAGTATCGGCCTGGATTTTATGCTCAAGTCTCTGGAGTGAGATTTGAATCCACGACCTTCTGCCCCAGAGGCGAGAGTGCTGCCCACTGAGCCACGGCTGACTCCTAACAACTGGAGCAAGAAAAGGAGGCATTCTAATTGTAAGGTGAAAGTGCTGTTGAACTCTGACCTGTTACCCTTGACTGACCACGGTTGAGAAATGATCCAATTTACCCTGAGTTTATTTTACACAGAGGGTTCAAAAATTTTAAAATAAAATTGAAGAGAAATTGTGTCCTGAAAATATTTCAGTCGATGGTGCACTGGACAGGGACATTAATCATCATTTATTTCTTGTTCTGAGAATCTTTTCCTGACCTGTCTCGGGAACTCTTGTAGAATATTTCCTGGTTTCAAGGAATTATCGTCAAAGCCTCTTTATCTGACATTTCACATTTTACATTTAGAAAAGTCACTCACCGGGTTCAGATGTCTCCACTGGGCACTTTTATCTCAATTTAATGCTCCACGCTTGCTGAACAGATTGTTTCAAGATTTATAGGCAGATTTAAAATTTGCTTGTTGCTGATAACAGACAATGATTTGCACTTTAGATTCGAGCCATTCCACATGGACTGGAAGTGGAACCCAGTGTTTCAGGAAAATATAGGTAACGGTAGCGTAGTGGTAATGTCACTGGGCTAGTAATCCAGCAGCCTAGACTAATAATCCAGAGACATGAGTTCAAATCCCACCATGGCAACTGGGGAATTTAAATTCAGTTAATTAAATAAATCTGGAATAAAAAGCTAGTATCAGTAATGGTGATCCTGAAACTATCAGATTGTTGTAAAAACCCATCTGGTTCACTAATGTCCTTTAGGGAAGGAAATCTGTTGTCCTTACCCGGTCTGGCCTATATGTGACTCCAGACCCACAGCAATGTGGTTGACTCTTAACTGTCCTCTGAAATGGCCTAGCAAGCCACTCAATTCTAACAAACCGCTATGAAACAAAATAATAAGAATGAAACCAGACGGACCACCCGGCATCGACCTCAGTGTCACACCCGGCCCAGCCAACCCCGCAACGTCCTCCTCACCAACATCTGGGGACTTGTGTCAAAATTGGGAGAGCTGTCCCACAGACCAGTCAAGCAACAGCCTGACATAGTCATACTCACAGAATCATACCTTTCAGCCAACGTCCCAAACTCCTCTATCACCATCCCTGGGTATGTCCTGTCCCACCGGCAGGACAGACCCACCAGGGGTGGTGGCACAGTGGTATACAGTCGGGAAGGAGTGGCCCTGGGAGCCCTCAACATTGACTCCGGACCCCATGAATTCTCATGGCTTCAGGTCAAGCATGGGCAAGGAAATCTCCTGCTGATTACCACCTACCGCCCTCCCTCAGCTGATGAATCAGTACTCCTCCATGTTGAACACCACTTGGAAGAAGCACTGAGAGTAGCAAGGGCACAGAATGTACTCTGGGTGGGGGACTTCAATGTCCATCACCAAGAGTGGCTCGGTAGCACCACTACTGGCCGAGTCCTAAAGGACATAACTGCCAGTCTGGGCCTGTGACAGGTGGAGAGAACACCAACACGAGGTAAAAACCTACTTGATCTCGTCCTCACCAACCTACCTGTCGCAGATGCATCTGTCCATGACAGTATTGGTAGCAGTGACCACCGCACAGTCATTGTGCAGACGAGGTCCCGTCTTCACACTGAGAATACCCTCCATCGTGTTGTGTGGCACTTACCACCGTGATAGATTCAGAACTGATCTAGCAGCTCAAAACTGGGCATCCATGAGGCGCTGTGGGCCATCAGCAGAATTGTATTCCACCACAATCTGTAACCTCATGGCCTGGCCTGGCATATCCCTCACTCTAACATTACCACCAACCCTGGTTCAATAAGGAGTGTAGAAGAGCATGCCAAGAGCAGCACCAGGCGTACCTAAAAATGAGGTGCCAACCTGGGGAAGCTGTAACACAGGACTACATGCATGCTAAAAAGCGGAAGCAGCATGCTATAGACAGAGCTAAGCAATCCCACAATCAACGGATCAGATCAAAGCTCTGCAGTCCTGCCACATCCAGTCGTGAATGGTGGTGGACCATTAAACAACTAACGGGAAGAGGAGGCTCCATGAATATCCCCATCCTCAATGATGATGAAGCCCAGCACGTGAGTGCAAAAGACAAGGCTGAAGCGTTTGCAACCAACTTCAGCCAGAAGTGCCGAGTGGATGATCCATATCGGCCTACTCCCGAGGTCCCCATCATCACAGAAGCCATTCTTAAGCAAATTTGATTCACTCCACGTGATATCAAAAAACGGCTGAGCGCACTGGATACAGCAAAGGCTATGGGTGCCGACGACATTCCGGCTATCGTGCTGAAGACTTGTGCTCCAGAACTAACCGTACAGCTACAAAACTGGCATCTATTCGAAAATGTGGAAAACTGCCCAGGTATGTCCTATCTACAAAAAGTAGGACAAATCCAATCCGGCCAATTACCGTCCCATCAGTCTACTTTCAATCATCTGGAAGGTGTCATTGACAGTGCTATCAAGCGGCACTTACTCACTAATAACCTGCTCACTGATGCCCAGTTTGGATTCCACCAAGACCACTCGGCTCCCAACCTTATTACAGCCTTGGTCCAAACATGGACAAAGGAGCTGAATTCCAGAGGTGAGGTGAAATTGACTGCACTTGACATCAAGCCAGCATTTGACCGAGTGTGGCATCAAGGAGCCCTAGTAAAACTAAAGTCAATGGGAATCAGGGGGAAAACGCTCCACTGGCTGGAGTCATACCTAGCACAAAGGAAGATGGTTGTGGTGGTTGAAGGTCAATCATCACAGCCCCAGGACATCGCTGCAGGAGTTCCTAAGGGCAGTGTCCTAAGCCAAACCATCTTCAGCTGCTTCATCAATGACCTTCCCTCCAACATAAGGTCAGAAATGGGGATTTTCGCTGATGACTGCACAGTGTTCAGCACCATTCACAACTCCTCAGATAATGAAGCAGTCCATGCCCGCATGCAACAAGACCTGGATGACGTTCAGGCTTGGGCTGATAAGTGGCAGGTAACATTCATGCCACAGAAGTGCCTGGGAATGACTATCTCCAACAAGCGAGAGTCTAACCACCTCCCCAATGGCATTACCATCGCCAAATCCCCCACCATCAACATCCTGGGGGTCACCATTGACCAGAAAATTAACTGGACCAGCCACATAAATACTGTGGCAACAAGAGCAGGTCAGAAGCTAGGTATTCTACGGTGAGTGTCTCAACTTCTGACTCCCCAAAGCCTTTCCACCATCTACAAGGCACAAGTCAGGAGTGTGATGGAATACTCTCCACTTGCCTGGATGAGTGCAGCTCCAACAACACTCAAGAAGCTTGACTCCATCCAGGACAAAGTAGCCCGCTTGATTGGCACCCCATCCACCACCTTAAACATTCACTCCCTCCACCACCGGCGTACCGTGGCTGCAGTGTGTACCATCTACAAGATGCACTGCAGCAACTCGCCAAGGCTTCTTCGGCCGCACCTCCCAAACCCGCGACCTCTTCCACCTAGAAGGACAACAGCAGCAGGCGCATGGGAACACCACCACCTCCAAGTTCCCCATCCTGACTTGAAAATATATCACCGATCCTTCATCGTCGCTGGGTCAAAATCCTGGAACTCCCTCCCTAACAGCACTGTGGGAGCACCTTCACCACACGGACTGCAGCGGTTCAAGAAGGCGGCTCACCACCACCTTCTCAAGGGCAACTAGGGATGGGCAATAAATGCTGGCCTTGCCGGTAAAGTCCACATCCCATGAACGAATATAAAAAGACAAGAGGGCACAGATTTAAGGTGATTGGCAAAAGAACCAGAGGTGACGTGAGGAAAAGTGGTCAGGATCTGGAATGCGCTGCCTGATAGGGTGCTGGATACAGATTCAATAGTAGCTTCAAAAGGGAATTGGATAAATACTTGAAGGAGAACAAATTGCAGGGATCTGGGGAAAGAGCGGGGGAGTGGGACTAACTGGATTGCTCTTCGAAAGAGCCGGCGCAGACTCGATGGGCCGAATGGCCTCCTTCTGTGCTGTACTATTCTATGATTCTATGAACCAAAGGATAATCTTTCGTCGCTGGGACCAGCATGGTTCTGTTCTCCAATCAGACGCGTTTGATTCCCTCGGGAGGGGGTCACAGAACAGAAACTGTTCAGTGAAAGGTGAAGAGACTCAATGGAGTCGCCCGCTGGTGGAAATAGAATCTCTTTTAGAATTAATAAAAAACACAACAACTGGAGGCAATTGGACTTTGAGAAAATGCTGAGCTCGGGCTCACACTCACTGTGATCACTAATAGCAGGGAGGGCCGCAGAGAGAGACATTGGGCATTGGATAGGGGCAGGGACTTTCAGACAAGGACACCCCAGATATCACGGGGAACAGCGATGGGGGAGATCCTACAATCTTCATCCTTGTAAATCCCAAGTGTAGAATCACCTCCTTCCTGATTTATCTCCTCTCTTTTCAAACTCACTCCTGTCGGACACCGTGGGCCTCCGATTCTCAACAACAGATCATTCCAAATATCACAGCTCTGTGATGACACAGGGCAGCTCAGCAACACCTCACACCACACAGAGAGAAAGCTTTGTCCCGAGCCTTTCATTTCAAAAAAGTAAAATAATGCCAGTGGTGCCATCAGTCTAGAATCACAGAATGATACAGCACAGAAGGAGGCCATTCGGCCCACCGTGCCTGTGCTGGCTCTGTGAGAGAGCTGTCCAATTAGTGCCACTGCCCTGTTGGAGTGGCTGCCTTTCAGCTACTAGTCGGAGAGATGATTAACGGAGGGAATGAGCTCATTTCTCCACCATTGGTTAGAGTAAAGGTCACAGGTGACAGTGTCAATCGAGTCACTGGGTCCTTCTATAAATAATCCACAGAATTCACCTCCACAAACATCAGTGTCCCACTTGAAACAGACTCAAAAAAAGAAAAGAGAGATATTCCCAGCATCCCCTCCATCGCTTCACCATTCCACATCGGAGTGGGTTTTACAAACAGAATTTATCTCTTTCTTACATTTTCAATGAGCTGCCCTGTTTTAGCTTTGAAATTCTGGAGAGAGAGAAATCTCGGGATGAATCCTGGCTCCAGATCGAGGAGAACTGCTCATTGCCTCGAAAAATTCATCTGTCGGAGTCTCAGAAACACCGGGAATAATTCAAATGGAAGCAGGATTTTAGCGAAGCTCCCGCCCACATCGATGGGGATTTATTAGTGAGCTGGTGAGTGGGAGCGGGACTTAACCTGCACTGAGCTGGTGGAGTCAATGAAAGGCTGGTGCAGGGGCTGCTAGTTACTGGTGCAGGGGCTGCTAGTTACTGGTGCAGGGGCTGCTAGTCACTGGTGCAGGGGCTGCTAGTCACTGGTGCAGGGGCTGCTAGTTACTGGTGCAGGGGCTGCTAGTTACTGGTGCAGGGGCTGCTAGTTACTGGTGCAGGGACTGCTAGTTACTGGTGCAGGGGCTGCTAGTTACTGGTGCAGGGGCTGCTAGTTACTGGTGCAGGGGCTGCTGGTTACTGGTGCAGGGGCTGCTAGTCACTGGTGCAGGGGCTGCTAGTTACTGGTGCAGGGGCTGCTAGTTACTGGTGCAGGGGCTGCTAGTTACTGGTAGAGGGGCTGCTAGTTACTGGTGCAGGGGCTGCTAGTTACTGGTGCAGGGGCTGCTGGTTACTGGTGCAGGGGCTGCTAGTTACTGGTGCAGGGGCTGCTGGTTACTGGTGCAGGGGCTGCTGGTTACTGGTGCAAGGGTTATTATTTACTGGTCCAGGGGCTGCTAGTTACTGGTGCGGGGGCTGCTAGTTACTGGTGCAAGGGTTACTATTTACTGGTCCAGGGGCTGCTAGTTACTGGTGCAGGGGCTGCTAGTTACTGGTGCAGGGGTTGCTAGTTACTGGTGCAGGGGTTGCTAGTTACTGGTGCAGGTGTTGCTAGTTACTAGTGCAGAGGTTGCTCGTTACTGGTGCAGGGGTTGCTAGTTACTGGTGCAGGTGTTGCTAGTTACTGGTGCAGAGGTTGCTAGTTACTGGTGCATGGTTTCCTGGTTACTGGTGAATTGTTGCTAGTTACTGGTGAAGTGTTGCTAGTTACTGGTGAAGTGTTGCTAGTTACTGGTGCACAGCTTGCTATTACTGAAGGAGCGCTGCACTCTCGGAGGGACAGTACGGTGGGAGTGCTGCA
Organism: Squalus acanthias; assembly: GCA_030390025.1. Classification (NCBI taxonomy): domain Eukaryota; kingdom Metazoa; phylum Chordata; class Chondrichthyes; order Squaliformes; family Squalidae; genus Squalus; species Squalus acanthias. The sequence continues at coordinate 715,257 of JASTWF010000116.1, read as the reverse complement.
CTGTCGGAGGTGCCATCTTTTGGATGAGACATTAAACCAAGGCACCATCTGCCCTCTCAGGTGGATGTAAAAGATCCCACGGCCACTATTCAAAGAAAAGCAGGGGATTTTTCCTCCGTGTCCTGGGGCCAATATTTCTCCCTCAATCAACATCAGTAAAACAGATTATCCGGTCACTTATCTCATTTCAGTTTGTGGGATCATGTTGTGCAGAAATTGGCTGCCAAGTTTCCTACATTACAACAGAGACCACACTTCCAAAGTACTTCATTGGCTGTAAAGCGCTTTGGGATGTCCTGAGGTGGTGTAAGGCGCTATAGAAATGCAAATCCTTTCTTTCTAACAACCCTGGAATTAAACTCCTGAACCCACATAAAGTCCTGTGATCCTCACAACACAGCTCCCCTAATCCTGGGCTCAATCACAGTCATTTCAATAGATTCTGACACTGGTGGCTCATTAGCTCCATTATAGAATCACAGCACAGAAGGAGGCCGTTCGGCCCATCGTGCCTGCTCCGGTGCTAGCTCTTCCACTGGGCTCCCTGCTCAAACTCCTATTTCCCGCTCTGTCCCCACATCCTGTTCTATTTTCCCTTCTCATCAGAGCCTGAGAGCTGGAGAATCTCTCAACAGTTAACAGTCTTTGCCTCACTTTCTCTCCCAGCTCTTCTCCCCTGACAAGGTTCCTGAAAGAACAGAGGCAGAGCTTTAGAAACATAGAAACATAGAAACATAGAATCTAGGAGCAGGAGTAGGCCATTCGGCCCGTCGAGCCTGCTCCGCCATTCAATACGATCATGGCTGATCATCCAAATCCAGCACCCTGTCCCTGCTTTAATCCCCACAGTACACATATCCCACCCTACCCCCGTAACCCCACGTATCCAATTCCCCCTAACATATCCCATCCTATCCCCATAACCCCACATATTCAATCCCCCCTAACACTAAGGGTCAATTTATCATAGCCAAATCAACCTAACCCACACATTTTTGGACTGTGGGAGGAAACCGGAGCACCCGGAGGAAACCCACGCAGACACGGGGAGAATGTGCAAACTCCACACAGACAGTCACCCGAGGTCAGATTCGAACCCGGGTCTCTGGCGCTGTGAGGCACCAGTGCTAACCACTATGCCACCGCGTTGCCCATTTAGGGGAAGAATAAAGCTGGAATTGGCCTGTGCTGGAGTGCGAGAGCTCACAGTATGGACGGCAGTCATTGAGAGCTCGGTTACTCACTGTAGGGGAAAATATAGGGTTAAGATTAGAAGTAGACATTAGTAAGAAAACTTGGATAGAAATACATCTGTCAAAAGATCAGCACTCTGGACCACATAGGCTGTTAGCAAGATAAGGGATAATGAGATTACTCAGCATGAGGGGTCAGGGGTCAGCAGGTGCCGATGATTAGGTCACCAATGATTACATAGAAACATAGAATCTAGGAGCAGGAGTAGGCCATTCGGCCCGTCGAGCCTGCTCCACCATTCAATACGATCATGGCTGATCATCCAAATCCAGTACCCTGTCCCTGCTTTAATCCCCACAGTACACATATCCCACCCTACCCCCGCAACCCCACGTATTTAATTCACCCTAACATATCCCATCCTATCCCCATAACCCCACATATTTAATCCCCCCCTAACACTAAGGGTCAATTTTATCATAGCCAAATCAACCTAACCCGCACATTTTTTGGACTGTGGGAGGAAACCGGAGCACCCGGAGGAAACCCACGCAGACACGGGGAGAATGTGCAAACTCCACACAGACAGTCACCTGAGGTCAGATTCGAACCCGGGTCCCTGGCGCTGTGAGGCACCAGTGCTAACCACTATGCCACCGTGTTGCCCACAATCCCTTACCCCGGTGGACACCCGGAAACGTTCATCTGTGTTTGATCCACAAACTGTAAAGGAGATTTGATGAGATTTACAAACACGGCCTGTATTGTGAGCCCGGGGACAGGGGGTTTAAACCCTGCTCTGTGCCCCTCAGCCAGTCTGTCTCTCCTTTCACTGCTGCTGCTTCTGTTCAGTGATTGTGTGCGTGTCTGTCCTTCTCCTGGGAAATCTCACAGCCACTGCCCGACCTCCACACTCTCTTCTTGAGAGTCTCCTTGCTGGCACCTTGAAAGGACGGAGAGAGACGAATGTCTGCGGCCTGTCTGTGAGCTGGGGCCCGGGCGATAGCAGTGCCAGTGATGGATTGAGGGACGGCCAGTTCCTGGTGTCGTTCTCACTGATCTTCGGGGAATCCATCTCCCTGAACACCACACCATGGGAACGGGCTGTGACCATTCGATGACCAAATCTGTGTGTTGTGGAGAAACGAGCCTTTGTGAAATGACTGGCAGAGGTTTGTGGTTTGATTCGTTCTCCACCCATTTTGTCCTTAACTCTGGAGAGGGTGCAGAGGAGATTTACCAGAACGGTTCCAGGGATCAGGGACTTCAGTTATGTGGAGAGACTGGAGAAGCTGGTGAATGGAATACCTGGGGCGGTAGATCGGGTTTAAACTATTCCGGGGGGAGGGAGGGTTCAGGTTCGGGTAAGTTTCTGTCTGAAGAGTAAAGTCAAGAGCAGAGCAGAGATTTGGGTAAAATCAAACAGATTGTGTCAGGCAGGGACAGTGAGTTTAATAACGGTAACAGGGACTCAGTAACTAAGGCCACATCAGAGGAAAATACTAATGGGTAAAAATTCAGTTGGTTGCGCCTCCCGTTAGCGCCTTAAGAGGGCGCTAATGGGGCGCAAAGCCGCTAACGCCCGGGCGCAGCGATGTTTGCGCCGCTCGAGAACTTAACTTGAGATTGTGCGGCGGCGCTAAAATTACCGCTGCGACCACCTGCGCGCGCAGATTGTGACGTCATTCCATGGTGCAACGCCCTTGTGGTGCCCCGGAGCGGAAATTGAGTGGCGCCCCCTGCCTTACCGCCTGGCGCTTCCAACGACCGGAAGACTGGAACGCTATCAATCGCTGTGGGGCTGGGGGGGGCGCTATTTAAAGGGGGCCTCTTCCTGTCTTTTTCTGTGGTCGACATTTATGCACCACTCGTTCTGAGAGAGAGAGAGAGATTCGGAGAGAGAGAGAGAGAGACTTCTACATTGACTCAACGCTTTGTGAGGTAGTTTTGCCTATTGATCCTAACTTTGTTGCTACTTTAGTTGCTGTCCCTCATTACTTTGCTTGCAAAGAGAATATGGGGGCTGCACTGATTGGGGGCGTCGTCCTGCTCCAGCTGAATCGGAGGATACAGAGACGCAGAGAGAGAGTGGCAATGATGGCCAGACGGAGGAGGGCCATCAGGCGTATGTACAGGAGAGCTCACCCTCCCAGGGTATATCGTGAACAGCTCTCCTACATCCATATGTCCGAGGAGCTGTGTTTGCGAAGGCTGCGATTCAGCAAGGAGGTGGTCACTGAGCTCTGCCACCTGCTGCAGCCAGATCTGCAGCCTCAACTGAGGTCCAGGACGTCTCTGTCGGTGGCAGTGAAGGTCACAGTGGCTCTCAACTTTTACGCCACTGGCTCATTCCAAGCTGCTGCTGGGGACCTCGCCAATATCTCCCAGTTCGCGGTGCATTGCTGCATCCGGCAGGTCACAAATGCCCTCTTCAGAAGGAGACGAGAGTTCATCTCTTTCCCCATGACCCCAGACAAGCAGCGTGACCGCGCTCTGGGCTTTGCGAGGGTAGCGGGCTTCCCCATGGTGCAGGGCGCCATTGACTGCACGCATGTGGCTTTGCGTGCTCCGCGTGAGAATGCCGAGGAATTCAGGAACAGAAAGGGGTTCCATTCCTTGAATGTCCAGTTGGTCTGTGACCACAGACAGCTGATACTCGCTGTCAATGCCCACTATCCTGGCAGCTGCCACGATGCTTTTATCCTGCGCCAGACTACTGTGGCAGAACTTTTCGAGGCACCGCATCGGCCAGTTGGTTGGCTTCTCGGGGACAAGGGGTATGCATTGAGCACCTGGCTGATGACACCGCTCCGTACGCCCAACACCCCTGCTGAGCTGCGGTACAATGAAAGCCATCAAGCAACCAGGAACATTATTGAGCGCACAATCGGCGTGCTGAAACAATGGTTCCGCTGTCTGGACCATTCCGGAGGAGCCCTGCAGTACTCGCCTGAGCGAGTATCGAACTTCGTAGTCGTGTGCTGCATGTTGCATAACATGGCAATCCTCAGGACCCAGCCAATGCCACCAGGCCTTGGAGCACCACCAGAGGAGGAGGAGGAAGAGGAGGAAGAGGACGAGGACGATGATCATCAGCAGCACCAAGGCGGGAGGGCGGCCCACAATGGTCAAACTGCAAGGGCCGTCCGTCAACGGCTAATAGCAAGCCGCTTCTAGGGCCCCTGCCATTGCTACCAACATTAATGAACCCAGCACGCAACCCCTAAGCCGGCCAAGGCACCAATAATTCCAACCACCAACCATGTATACGATAGCAAAATACTGCGGATGCTGGAAATCCGAAATAACAACAGAAAACGCTGGAAAAACTCAGCAGGCCAGGCAGCATCCGTGGAGAAAGAAAGAGAGTTAACGTTTCAGGTCGATGACCTTTCGTCAGAACTGTATTTTGAATACAGAAACTTATTTATTGTACAAACTCTGTGTGTGTCAATTCCTCATGACAAACTCATAGAAATAAACACAAAAAAACAGTCAATAACATAACTGGTTCTCACAACCTGGAGATAATGTCCAAAACACTAAACAAAAGTTGGACCATGAACCTCGACCTTTAATAAAAAAATGACCAGCATTTTGTCACACCTCCTACTTTTTGCCCTTCGAGGGTGATCTCCTTCCCTTGCGCACTTCCCCCCTTCTAACCCTACTGCTCCTCCGTAATGGGACCTCAGTGGCTGCAGCAAGGCTGGTGGAAGGCTGCTGCTCGTCAGACCCTGATACTGCAGATGCCCCTGAAGGACGGTCTCGACCACTTCTGGGCCTGGAGGGCCCGGCTGCAGACTGCACCAACTCTGCATGGGCGGCAGCAGTCTGTCCTACAGGCGGTGGCAAGTGCAGTGGAGAAGTGACAGTGTTGGCAGCAGGAATGCTGTCATCGTGAGAGAGGACAGCAACTCCCTGCTCGCCCGACACACTGGCACTCCCACGGGGCAGCACTTCAGCATCCGGAGCAATCTGCCAGAGAACAGATTGCTGGCCTGCTGCAGCGCGGTGACAGCCCCGGGAACATGTGCACGAACCATCGAGGTTGGCAGCAGTCTGTGCTCGCGTGGCCTCAATCTGAGTCTGTATGAGAGCAGTCAGAGATGGGATCACGGCAGCCAGTGACTGAATTGCAGCACTAAGCGTTAGTGTGGCATCCGCCTGTGCTACAGCGAAGTGCTCCACACTCCTTGCCAGTGACTCAATGCATTCGGGCACCCTTCCCACTGCACCCATGAGCTCAGTGTGCATGCCCACCGCCTGGGTGTTCATTTCTGCGATCAGCCGCTCCTCCTCTGCGTCCATTGCAGTAGGAGTGTCTGGCATACTCTCCCTCTGGGGAGAAGGCCCCCGTTCTTCCCTACCCCCCTCATGGCGTTGCTGCAGCCCGCTGGGTCCTGGAGCTTCACCCTCATCAGCCCCTTCCCCCCTGCTCCCCTCCGGGGAAGGCGTGTTCCCAGTGTGGGCATGGGCTTCCTCGGGAGAGGGTGGCACTGATGCTCTGGCTTCCTCTTCCTCCTCAGCTGCAGCATCACTCCCAGTGGCAGCTTCAGGGCCCGTCTCCTCAGCTGGTGAATCACCATCTGAAAGCAGGGATGTACAAGAGTGGCTTTAGCGTGAGGACAGGGTGGCAGTAAGGGAGGAATAAGTGCAGCGAGTTAGCAAGTTGGATTGAAAGTGTCAAAGGCTGGTGTTGTGAGGGACAAGTGGAAGGACAGAGGACAAAAATGTGATGACCTTACCATTGCTGTCCAGAACAGGGTCGGCGTCTCCAGTGGCGACAGGACCGATCACCCGGCTTGCCACAATCCTGTGGACGCGCTCCTCCAGATCGCTGAGGGGTTGCAGCTGAGGCCACCCTCCACCTGTCCGTTGCTGCTGTCTCCTATTATGAGCCAGCTTGGCCTGCAAGAAAAAGGACAGCATCTGAGTAAATATACAGCCATGGTCTTGCCTGATGTGCCTCCCATAGGTGAATAGCCATTACTGTATGCAAAGTGTGGAATGTGTGTGTGTGTTTGATGAAAGGGCCATAGCTGTTGGATGAGTGTTGTGCATTGGGGTTTTAAGACCCTCTGGCCATAGAGTGAGGTTGAGATGGAGGGATGGAGAGGTATTGAGAAAAAGCCACTCACCCTGACGACCCGAGTGAGGTCGTTGAACTTTTTGCGGCATTGAGTATGGGTCCTGGGCACCATGCTCCTGGAGGAGACGCTCTGAGCCACCTCCCTCCACACTCTTCTGAACTCGCGTGGCAAAGGCCTCCTGCCACTCTCAGGGAAGAGCATACATCGTCTGCGCTCCACTGCGCCAACCAGAGCATCCAAGGCCCGCTCGGTGAAGCAATGAGCTCGTTCTCTCACCCTCTCCATGCTTGGCAGCAAAATGGATTCACAGGTCTCTCCAGGCTGAGATTCAAGGCTGCAATGAGCAGGGTGTGGCTGGGGAGCAAGTGGCCCCCCCCCGCTTTAAGAAGTGTCCGGCGCCAGTGTGTCTGTGTTCCCTCGCTAACTGGCAGCAGCTGCGCTGCGCTCGCGCGCTGAGTTAGCGCCTCACTCCTTGGCCTTTGCGCCTTAAGACAGGTGTGCAGCGCCTGATTTAGCGCTCCACTCACCTCCCGGGGCGGTAAAAGTGAAGTTTCCTGTCAGTGCCGATAATTAGCGCCAGGCGCTAATATTTGCGTCCAGACGATATTTGCGCCCCAAATGGGGCGTGACCTAATTTCTACCCCTGAGAGTTCACATTAAAGACTCCGGGCTGGATTTTGAATGACCCATGGAGTCGGGTTTGGAGGCGTGTCGGGGGTTAAATTTGCGGGGTCGGGGGTCCCGACCCCATCCCACCTCCAAGAGGCGGGAGAGGCCATTAAAGCCCTTAACAAACCCTAAATTGGCTCTGTAATGCCATTTTGAAACGTTTTAGCTAGTTTAACCCTTTTCTGATGTGAAACACGCCAGTGAAACCTGGCGGGAGCACAAGTGGATAGCTGACTATCAGCTGCAGGTCCACTATTACAACAGAGAGGTGATGAAGGTAGTAGTAGTATTATGTGTGAAAGTCGCCTCTGATGCTGCTGCATTGAATGTCTTCAGAGACTGCCTGGCCTTTGCTGTGAAAGGACTTGGACTCTCTCTCTCTCTCTTTCTCTCTCTCTCTCTCTCTCACTCTCTCTCTCTCTCTCTCTCTCCATATTTTGAATCCAGGTCCACTCACATCAAAAGCCAGGCAGTCAGTCTCTAACCTGCAATGCAGCAGCAATGATGACATCATCAGAGGCAACTTTCAGACTGAAACCACTAATTGGTTCATGGTTTCCCACATGCTGGAACTCAATTGCCCAATTAAGTGAAAATTGCATCTTTCATCCACATTAATCTGGAGTCGGGAGGGGAAACACGAAATGCGGATGACACGACCCCAACCCGACCCCAAGACAAAATCCAGCCCATTATATCTGAATGCATGAAGCATTCCTAATAAGATAGAGGAATCAGAAAGAAAGAAAGACTTGCATTTATATAGCGCCTTTCACGACCACCAGACATCTCAAAGCGCTTTACAGCCAATGAAGTACTTTTTGGAGTGTAGTCACTGTTGTAATGTGGGAAACACAGCAGCCAATTTACGCACAGCAAGCTCCCACAAACCTGAAAGCGATAATGACCAGATAATCTCTTTTAGTGATGTTGGTTGAAGGATAAATATTGGCCTGGAAACCGGGGATAACTCCCCTGCTATTCTTTGAATAGTGCCGTGGGTTCTTTTACGTCCACTTGAGAGAGCAGCCGGGGCCTCGGTTTAACGTCTCATCCGAAAAACGGCACCTCCAACAGTGCAGCACTCCCTCAGCACTGCACTGTAATGTCAGCCTACATTGTTGTGCTCAAGTCGCTGGAGTGGGACTGGAACCCACGATTAACAGCACAAAGAGAGATAAAGAGGTTTGATCTAACAGCCATTACTGAGACATGGTTGCGGAGTGACCACGGTTTGGAACTAAATGTTCCAGGGTACTTGAGATTTTGAAAAGACAGGCAGAATGGAAAAGGAGGTGGGGTAGCCCTGATAATAAAGGATGAGACAAAGGCAGTCGGGAGAAAGGATCTTAGCCCAGAAAATCAGGATGTAGAATCAGTATGGGTGGAGCTTCGAAATAACAAAGGCAGAAAGCACTAGTGGGAGTAGTTTAAAGGCCCGCTAACAGTAATCATATTGTTGGGCACAGTGTAAAGCAGGAAATTAGAGGAGCATGTAACAAGGGTAATGCAATAATCGTGGACTTTAATCTTCATATAGACTGGGCAAACCAAATTGGCAAAAGTAGCTTGGAGGACCAGTTCATGGAATGCATTCAAGACAGGTTTCTCCAACAATCCATCATGGACCCAACCAGGGAACCCGACTATTTTAGATTGAGTATTGTGTAATGAGACAGGGTTAATTAGTAATCTTACAGTAAAGCATCTCGGGGATTTTGTTTGTTTCACATTTACTGTTACTGTTTACTGTTTAAAATCTAAATTTCCCAGATTTAAGCAGGGTTATAAAAGGATATGGAAGGCCTACAATTCAGAGCAGCTGAAAGCAGTTAGTTAGGGAAACTGGATTAAACTGGTTCTCCTGTAGCAGACCCAGCAAGCTCCTTTGTTTCAGTGCCTATAAAAACAGGCTTTGCAGAGCGATTTTGCATTGAGTGTGGTTTAAACAGAGTGCTGCGAGTTGGGTGAGTCAGGGAGTCAGGTGAGGAGTGGAAGGAGGAGCTCCCTTGCTCCGCCTTTGTTTTTGAGACACAGGCTGCGAGATTCTCAGCTCAGCTCAGTTCAGCTTGGTGCTCTGTGAACGGGTGAGTGAGCATACCCCAGCTGCTTGCAGGGAATGCCAGTGCGGAGGGCCCAGTGCAGAAGGTCCAGGGTGGAAGACCCAGAGGAGAGTGGCCTAGGCGGGAGGCCCAGCACGGAGAACCCCAGGCGGGGGGCCCAGGGTGGAGCGGCTGGTCGGCGGAGGTGGAGTCGGGAGATGCTGTGGGTGAGCATGCTGCGCTGGTTCTAAAAGTTGAAGAATGGTCTCGGGCCCGAATGAGTTCCAGCGGCCCCGTATGTGCTCTGTCTGGTGGCAGCTGTGAGGCTCTTTCTCTGTGACGGGATCGGGTTTGTGAGCTGCCATTTTGGTGGAGGAAAGACAAACTGTTTCCATCTGTAGCATGGCGCTGTGAGCGGTCACAAGATGGGAAATGTGAACGGTTAAAAGTGGGGAAAAAAAGGGGAAATAAAAGACAAAACAAGGTAATATTGGTAAGGAATAATGAGTATTTTTTTGATGACTGGGTCCTGTGAGCGATAACAGCAAGGAGAAGAAAATCTGAGTTTTCGGTCTCTTTTACGGGATTGAGAAAGTGGATGGTTTCTTTTCCGTGGAAAGGCTGAAGACTGTGGACAAGGACTATGACATCACATGGTTCGACAAACATCAAGTGAAAACGAGGAGTTATTAAATTGCCAATAGGACTGGCGTAGAACTGGTATTTACTTGTTTTATTGAAAAAAGTTTCAGGTTTTCTGGTTGAAAGCAGTCTACTTGAAGCTTTAATTGATTTCTGATAAGGTTATGGGATTTTGCATATTGTGTTTTTAATTAGTGTTTATGTAGAATTTGCTTTGATATTATTGTCTAGTAAATGGTATGTTTTATAAAAAGGAAGAAAATAAGTTAATGGGGGGAAAATTAAAAGGAAGAAAAAAGATAAAATAATTTATATTGGTAAGAAATTTATGGCTGGCTTTTGGGGGGGGGGGGGGGGGGAAATTTCCTTAATGAACGAACTATTGAACGGACGGACGCTCGAGTGAACGAACGAACGATCGAACGAACGCACGCATGCACATTGGAACTTACGCTCGATCGAACGAACGATCGTTTGGAAAGCGATCGAATGAGCGAACGCACGCACTTAGACAAATGGTACGCACGCACGCACGCACCCATACATATTGGAACTTACACTCGATCGAACGAACGACGTTTAGTTGCGGGCCGGGCAATGAACGATTGAACGAACGGACGAGCGAACGCACGCATGCACATTGGAACTTACGCTCGATCGAACGAACACTCGAGTGTACAAATGAACGATCGAATGAACGATTGAATGAACAAACGATGCTAGTAAGACTGGCCTAAAATGGGTAGGAGTATATTTGTAGCATTTAATTGAATTATGATGGTGCTATGTGATTTGTACACTGAGGTGTTAAACTGTTTTCTTTTATGTGGAGTGTACCTTGAGATTTATTGTTTTAAATCTACAAAGTTTGTGTGAGATTATTTAAGGGTATTTGTACTGTAAACTTTGTTGATTTATTTGTAAAATTTTATTAATGTATTTATATTGTTAATCGTAAAGTTGTTCTTAAGGCTTTATTGTTTATTGTGATCAATGAATGTAATGGTTTACTATGTAACTGAGTTGTGTAAGTACTATTGTGCTTGAATAAAAGATTTACAAGGCCTACAATTCAGTCGCAGCTGAAGGCAGTTAATTAGGGAAACTAGATTAAGCTGGTTCTCCTGTAGCTGGGCTCAGCAAGTCTCTTTTGTTTCAGGGCCTATAAAACAGGCTTTGAAGGGCGATTTTGCACTGATTGCGATTTCAACAAAGTGCTGCGAGTTGGAGTTAGGTGAGGAGTGGAAGAAGGAGTTCCCTTGCTTCGCCTTTGTTTTTCCTAACTTTTCACCCTGTAGGAAGAGGCCAGTGTCAGGAGCAGCAGGAGAGCACAGTGAGTATTTAAACGCATTTTTGCGGATTTTTTCAGAGGCGGCGGTGTTCCAGAGCCACGTCACGATTCAAAGTGATGCGGGCAAGATGAAGCATCTGATTGGGTGAGTATGGCCAGGTGAGTATTTATACTACTCTATAGTTTGAAAGTTAAGCTTAATAGTTTATAAAGTTTAGAAGGTCTTAATTTTTGTAGTTCTAGTTTCTAAGGTCTCTGTTGTGTAGCAGGGAGTGATAGTAAACAAGGGCCCTTGATTATATCATTTAATTGCAGTGTAATTAGTGGTATTGATTTGATTTAATTTAATTTAAATTAATTAAAGGGTAAGTCATGGCAGCACAGCTCGGCCCTGTAGCATGCTCCTCCTGCACTATGTGGGAAATCAGGGACACTTCCTGTGTCCCTGATGACCATGTGTGCGGGAAGTGTATCCATCTGTAGCTACTGGCAGACCGCATTGCGGCGCTGGAGCTGCGAATGGATACATATTGGCGCATTCGTGATGCTGAGGACGTCGTGGATAGCACTTTTGATCAGTTGGTCACAGCGCAGGTAAAGGCTGCACAGGCAGGAAGGGAATGGGTGACCGCCAGGCAGAGTAGTAGGTGCAGATAGGTAGTGCAGGGGTCCCCTGTGGCCATCCCCCTCAAACAGATATACCGCTTTGGATATTGTTGAGGGAGATGGCTTATTGGGGGAAGGCAGCAGCAGCCAACTTCCTGGCACCATGGGTGGTTCTGCTGCACAGGACGGGAGGAAAAAGAATGGGAGAGCGATAGTGATAGGGGATTCTATTGTAAGGGGAATAGATAGGCGTTTCTGCGGCTGCAAACGAGACTCCAGGATGGTACGATAGCAAAATACTGCGGATGCTGGAAATCCGAAATAACAACAGAAAAAGCTGGAAAAACTCAGCAGGCCAGGCAGCATCCGTGGAGAGAGAAAGAGAGTTAACGTTTCAGGTCGATATGTTGTCGATGGTATGTTGCCTTCCTGGTGCAAGGGTCAAGGATGTCTCTGAGCGGCTGCAGGGCATTCTGGAGGGGGAGGGTGAACAGCCAGTTGTCGTGGTGCATACAGGTACCAACGATATAGGTAAAAACCGGGATGAGGTTTTAAAAGTTGAATATAGGGAGTTAGGAGGTAAATTGAAAAATAGGACCTCAAAGGTAGTCATCTCAGGATTGCTACCAGTGCCACGTGCTAGTCAGAGTAGAAATAGAAGGATATTTCAGATGAATACGTGGCTAGAGGAATGGTGCAAGGGGGAGAGATTCAAATTCCTGGGACATTGGAACCGGTTCTGGGGGAGGTGGGACCAGTACAAACTGGACGGTTTGCACCTGGGCAGGACCAGAACCGATGTCCCAGGGAGAGTGTTTGCTAGTGCTGTTGGGGAGGGTTTAAACTAAAATGGCAGGGGGTTGGGAACCTGTGTAGGGAGACAGGGGAAAGGGAAGCAAGAATAGAAGCAAAAGACAGGAAGGAGAAAAGCAAAAGTGGCAGTCAGAGAAAGTAAGGGTGTAAATCAAACATGGCCACAGTAAATAATAATTCTAAAAGGTCTAAGAGTGTTTAAGACACAAAGGGGGAGAAATTCAGTATCGCCCCATTTGGGGCGCAATTATCGGCCGGGCGCAAAGATTAGCGCCTGGCGCTAATTATCACCCCCAACTGCAAACTTGACTTTTATCGCCCCTGGAGGTGATTGCAGCGCTATATCAGGCGCTTCACACCTGTCTTAAGGCGCAAAGGCCGAGGAGCGAGGCGCTACCTCAGAGCGCTGGCGAAGCTCATGTAATGTCAGTCAGCAATGGAACACACACACAATGGCATGGGCCAGTTCTTAAAGGGGATGGTTAATCTTGCTTTCCATCCACATCCAGCTCATTGCAGCCTTGAATCTCGGCCTGGAGAGACCTGCACATCAAATGTGCTGGAAAGAACAATGGAGAGTACCAGGCCAAGAGCTCCGAGTGCAGCCCCCACATTCTCTGCTAAATCGATACAAGGAATGGCAAATCAAAATTAACCTGCAAAGTGCTGCTCAGTACCCAAACCTCCTTCACACAACGTTGAATCTCTCCAGAAGTCTCTCCCTCTCTCTCTCAGAATGCGTAGTTCAAAAATGGCACCAACAATAAAAGGCAGGAAGCGGTCACCTTTAAATAGCGCTCCCCCTTTCCCTTCATGACTGCAGAACGCTCCCCTCAACCTGTCGTTGCTAGCGTCAGGCGGTAAGGCAGGGGGCGCCACTCAATATCCGCTCCGGGGTGATACCGGGGCGTTGCGCACTCGAGTGACGTCATGATCTGCCGGAGCAGGAGATCGTGGCAGTAGTGTTTAGCGCCGCCACAAAATGTCTAGTTAATTTCGCGAGCGGCGCAAACTTCGCCGCGCCTGGGTGCTAGATGCTTTGCGCCCCATTAGTGCCCTCTTAAGGCACTAACAGGAGGCGCAACCAACTGAATTTTCCCCCCAAAGTCTTCAGGCTTGATTTTTTATGCGAGGAGCAATCGTAATAAGGTGGATGAATTAGCTGTGCAAATCGATGTAAATGGATATGATATAATTGGGATTACGGAGACATGGCTCCAGGGTGACCAAGGCTGGGAATTCAACATCCAGTGGTATTCAATATTCAGGAAAGACAGGCAAAAAGGAAAAGGAGGTGGAGTAGCATTACTGGTTAAAGAGGAGATTAACACAATAGTAAGGAAGGATATTAGTGCTGATGATGTGGAATCTGTATGGGTAGAGCTGAGAAATACCATGAGGCAGAAAACGTTAGTGGGAGTTGTATACAGACCCCCAAACAGTAATGCTGAGGTTGGGGATGGCATTAAATGGGAAATTAGAGACGCGTGCAATAAGAGTACAGCAGTCATCATGGGTGACTTTAATCTACATATAGATTGGGCTAACCAAATTAGTAACAATACTGTGAGGAGGAATTCCTCGAGTGTATACGGATGGTTTCCTGGACCAATATGTCGAGGAACCAACTAGAGATCAGGCCATCTTAGACTGGGTATTATGTAATGAGAAAGGATTAATTAGCAATCTTGTTGTGCGAGGCCCCTTGGGGAGGAGCAATCATAATATGATAGAATTCTTGGCAATGCAAACATTTAAAGATCGCATGGATGAACTACAGAATTTGTTCATCCCAGTTTGGCATAAAAATAAAACAAAAAAAGGTGACTCAACTGTGGCTAACAAGGGAAATTAGGGATAGCATAAGATCCAAGGAGAGGTCATATAAATTGGCCAGAAAAAGCAGAAAACCTGAGGATTGTGAGCAGTTTAGGATTCAGCAAAGGAGGACAAATGGATTAATTAAGAGGGGGAAAATAGATTACGAGAGCAAGCTTTCAGGGAACATAAAAACTGACTGTAAAAGCATCTATAGATATGTGAAGAGAAAAAGATTGGTGAAGTCAAGCGTAGGTCCCTTGCAGTCAGAATCAGGGGAATTTATAATGGGGAACAAAGAAATGGCAAACCAATTAAATACATATTTTGGTTCTGTCTTCACAAAGGAGAACACAAATAACCTCCCAGAGCTGTCAGGGAACATAGGATCTAATGAGATGGAGGAACTGAATGAAATCAGTATTTGTAGGGAAATGGTGTTAGGGAAATTGATGGGATTGAAGGCCGATAAATCCCCAGGACCTGATAATCTACATCCTAGGGTACTTAAGGAAGTGGCCCTAGAAATATTAAATGCATTTCTGGTCATCTTCCAAAATTCTATAGACTCTGGAACAGTTCCCATGGATTGGAGGGTAGCTAATGCAACCCCACTATTTAAAAAAAAAAAGGTGGTAGAGAGAAAACGGGGAATTGTAAGCCTGACATCGGTAGTGGGGAAAATGCTAGAATCCATTATGAAAGATGTAATAGCAGGGCACTTGGAAAACAGTGACAGGATTGGACAAAGTCAACATGGATTTACAAAAGGTAAATCATGCTTGACTAATCTGCTGGAATTTTTTGAGGATGTAACTTGTAGAATAGATAAGGGAGAACCAGTGGGTCTGGTGTATTTGGACTTTCAGAAGTTTTTCGATAAGGTCCCGCATAAGAGATTAGCGTGCAAAGTTAAAGCACATGGGATTGGAGGTAAGGTATTGACTTGGATAGAGAACTGGTTGGCAGACAGGAAGCAAAGAGTTGGAATAAATGGGTCTTTTTCCGAGTGGCAGGCAGTGACTAGTGGGGTACCGCAGGGATCGGTGCTAGGACCCCAATTATTCACAATATATATTAATGATCTAGACGAGGGAACTAGATGTAATATCTCCAAGTTTGCAGACGTCACAAAGCTGGGTGGGTGTGTGTGCTGTGAGGAGGATGCAGAGAAACTCCAGTATGATTTGGACAGGTTGGGTTATTGGGCAGCAGGTGGTTAAGAAGGTAAATGGTATGTTGACCTTCGTAGCGAGAGGGTTTGAGTACAGCAGCAAGGATGTCTTGCTACAGTTGTACAGGGCCTTGGTGAGACCACACCTTGAGTACTGTGTGCAGTTATGATTGCCTTATCTGAGGAAGGATGTTCTTGCCATGGAGGGAGTGCAGTGAAGATTTACCAGACTGATACCTGGGATGGCAGGAATGACGTATGAAGAGAGATTGTGTCGATTGGGCTTGTATTCGCTAGAGTTTAGAAGAATGAGAGGGGATCTCATTGAAACTTATAAAATTCTGACAGGACTAGACAGACTAGATGCAGGATGGATGTTCCCGATGGTGGGGCAGTCCAGAACCAGGGGTCAGAGTCTAAGAATAAGGGGTAAGCCATTTAGGACTGAGATGAGGAGGAATTTCTTCACCCAGAGAGTGGTGAACCTGTGGAATTCTCTACCACAGAAGGCAGTTGAGGCCAATTCATTAAATATATTCAAGAAGGAGTTAGATATATTTCTTAAGTCTAAAGGGATCAAGGGATATGGAGAGAAAGCAGGGACAGGGTACTGAATTTGGATGATCAGCCATGATCTCATTAAATGGCGGAACAGGCTCGAGGGGCCAAATGGCTTACTCCTGCTCCTATCTTCTATGTTTATTTGTACTCAAATCCTCTTGTAATGAAGGCCAGCATACCATTTGCCTTTTTAATGGCTTGCT
This sequence comes from Squalus acanthias, assembly GCA_030390025.1. Classification (NCBI taxonomy): domain Eukaryota; kingdom Metazoa; phylum Chordata; class Chondrichthyes; order Squaliformes; family Squalidae; genus Squalus; species Squalus acanthias. The sequence goes on along the minus strand of JASTWF010000116.1, from coordinate 699,151 downwards.
GCACCTGCAGATTCACTTTTAGTGACTCATGTACAAGGACACCCAGGTCCCTTTGAGCATCTGCATTCCCCAATCTTTCACCATTTAGGAAATACTCTGCCTTTCTGTTTTTTCTGCCAAATTGGATAACTTCACATTTATCCACATTATATTCGATCTGCCATGTTCTCACCCATTCACTGAGCCTGTCAAGATCCCCTTGAAGCCTCTTCACATCCTCTTCGCAACTGACACTGCCACCTAGCTTTGTATCAACAGCAAATTTGGAAATGTTACATTTAGTCCCCTCATCCAAATCATTGATCTAGATTGTGAATAGCTGGGGCCCAAGCACCGATCCTTGCGGTCCCCCACTTGTCACAGCCTGCCATCCTGAAAAAGACTCGTTTATCCCTACTCTTTGTTTTCTGTCTGTTAACCAATTCTCAATCCATGTGAGTATATTACCCCCAATTCAATGCGCCCTAATTTTGTTCACCAACCTCTTGTGTGGGACCTTATCGAAGGCCTTCTGAAAATCCAGATACACCACATCTACCGGTTCCCCTTTGTCCACTCCTCTAGTTACATCCTCAAAGAACTCCAATAGGTTTGTCAAACAGGATTTCCGTTTCATAAATCCATGTTGACTCTGCCCAATCTGACTATTAGTTTCTAAGTGCCCAGTTATTGCATCCTTTATAATAGATTCCAGCATTTTCCCAACTACTGATGTGAGCTTAACAGGTCTGTAGTTCCCCATTTTCTCTCTCCCTCCTTTCTTAAATAGCGGGGTTACATTTGCTATCCTCCAATCTGCAGGAACCGTTCCAAAATCTATAGAATTTTGGAAGATGACAACCAATGCAACCACTATTCCAATAGCCACCTCTTTCAAAACCCTAGGATGTAGGTCATCCGGTGCTTGGGATTTATCGACTTTTAGTCCCATTAATTTTGCTAATACTGTTTTTTTACTGATTATTTCTTTAAGTTCCTCATTCTCGTCACACCCTTGGTTTTCTCGTATTTCTGGGAGGTTTTTTGTGTCTTCCTCCGTGAAGACAGAAACAAAGTATTTATTTAATTTCTCTGCCATTTCCTCATTCACCATTATAAATTCGCCCGTCTCTGACTGTAAAGAACTTACATTTACCTTCGCCAGTCTTTTCCTTTTCACATACCTATAGAAGCTTTTACAATCCGTTTTTATATTTTTCGCTAGTTTGTGCTCATATTCCACTTTCCCTTTCTTTATCAATTTCTTGGTCCCCCTTTGCTGATTTCTAAAAAGATCCCAATCCTCAGGCTGACCGCTTTTTCTGGCAACTTTATAAACTTCCTCCTTTGACTTAATACTCGCTTTAATTTCTTTTGTTAGCCATGGTTGGATCATTTTTCCTTTTGTGTTTTTATGCCCTAGAGGAATATATGTTTGTTGCAAATTATGCATTATTTCCTTGAATGTTAGCCATTGTATGTCCACCTTCATACCTTTTAGTGTAGTCTCCCAATCTACCATGGCCAACTTGTCCCTCATACCCTTGTAGTTTCCTCTGTTTAGATTGAAGACCTTAGTTTCAGATTGGACTACATCACTCTCAAACTTAATGCAAAATTCAATCATATTATGGTCACTTGTCCCTAAAGGCCCCTTTACCACAAGATTATTGATTAGCCCTTTCTCATTACACAGTACCAGATCCAGAATAGCCTGTTCCCTGGTTGGTTCCTCCACATACTGATCCAGGAAACCATCTCGCATGCATTCCAAGAATTCGTCCTCCACACCATTTGTGGTAACTTGATTTGCCCAGTCAATATGTAGATTAAAGTCCCCCATGATTACCGTATTGCCCTTGTTACATGCACTTCTAATCTCTTGATTGATACTGTGCCCTACATTACCGTTGCTGTTTGGTGGCCTATACACAACTCCCACCAATGTTTTCCGCCTTTTGCTGTTTCTTAGCTCCACCCAAACTGATTCCAGTTCTACATCACGATCTGCCAAGCCAAGATCTTTTATCTCTACAGTACCGATCTCATCCCTTAGTAACAGCGCTACGCCACCTCCTTTTCCTTTTTGTCTGTCCTTCCTAAATGTTGAGTACCCTGGAACATTCAGTTCCCAGCTTTGGTTACCCTGCAACCATGTCTCTGTAATGGCAATTACATCATACCCATTTACTTCTATTAGTGCCATTAATTCATCCACCTTGTTGCAAATGCTATGTGCCTTTAGATAAAGTGCCTTCAACTTTACCTGTTTAATATTTTTCTGCACTTTGACCCTCTTTACTGTTGGCCTTTGTTTCTGCTCCCTACTAGTTTTGCAGACTAATTTTCTAACTTGCACTTCCAGCTTTGTTTCTCTCTGTTCTGAGCCCACACTTAGGTTCCCAGCCCCCTGTCAAACTAGTTTAAATCCTTCCCAACAGCACTAGCAAACCCCCCTGCGAGGATATTGGTCCCGGTTCTGCCAAGGTGTAACCTGTCCAGCTTGTACAGGTCCCACCTTCCCCAGAATCGGTCCCAAGGCCTCAGGAATTTAAATCCCTCCCTCCTACACCATCTCTCCAGCCACGCATTCATCTGGTCTATTCTCCTATTTCTGCTCTCGCGAGCACGTGGCACTGGGAGTAATCCTGAGATTACTACCTTTGAGGTCCTGCTTTTTAATTTATTTCCTAGCTCCCTATATTCTGCTTGCAGGACCTCGTCCCTCTTTCTACTTATGTCGTTGGTACCGATATGGACCAGGACATCTGGCTGTTCACCCTTTCCCTTCAGAATGTCCTGCAGCCAGAAGAAAGCTGTAGACTGCAGGAAGATGTCAATAAATTGGTCAGGTGGGCAGAACAGTGACAAATGGAGTTCATTCCGGAGAAGTGTGAGGTGATGCATTTGGGGAGGGCTAACAAGGAAAGGGAATACACATTAAATGGTAGGACACTGAGTAGTGTAGAGGAACAAAGGGACCTTGAAGTGCATGTCCACAGATCCCTGAAGGTAGCAGGCCAGGTAGATAAGGTGGTTAAGAAGGCATACGGAATGCTTGCCTTTATTAGTCGTGGCATAGAATACAAGAGCAGGGAGGTTATTCTTCAACTGTATAAAACACTAGTTAGGCCTCAGCTAGAGTACTGCGTGCAGTTCTGGTCACCACATTACAGGAAAGATGTGATTGCACTAGAGAGGGTACAGAGGAGATTTACAAGGATGTTGCCGGGAGTAGGGAATCTTAGCTATGAGGAAAGACTGGATAGGCTGGGTCTGTTTTCCTTGGAACAGAGGAGGCTGAGGGGAGACCTTATTGAGGTGCATAAAATGATGAGGGGCATAGATAAAGTGGATAGAAAGGAGCTATTTCCATTAGCAGAGGGGTCAAAAACCAGGGGGCACAGCTTTAAAATAATTGGGGAAGGTTTAGAGGGAATTTGAGGGGAAATTTCTTCACCAGAGGGTGGTGGGGGTCTGGAACTCACTGCCTGAAAGGGTGGTAGAGGCAGGAACCCCAACCACATTTAAAAAGTACTTGGATGTGCACTTGGGATGCTGTAACCTGCAGGGCTACGGACCAAGAGCTGGGAAGTGGGATTTGGCTGGATAGCTCTTTGTTGGCCGGCACGGACACGATAGGCCAGAATGGCCTCCTTCCATGCTGTAACTTTCTATGATTCTATGAATCTTTGGAATTCTCTACCCCAGAGAGCTGTGGAGGCGGAGTCATTGAATATATTCAAGGCTGAGATTGACAGATTTTTGATCTACAGGGGAGTCAGAGGTTATGGGGAACAGGCAGAAAAGTGGAGTTGAGGCCAAGATCAGACCAGCCATGATCTTATTGAATGGTGGGGCAGGCTCAAGGGGCCGAATGGCCTACTGCTGCTCCTGTTTCTTATGTTCTTATTACAGCGGTTCAAGAAGGCGACTCACCACCACCACCTCAGGGCAACTAGGGATGGGCAATAAATGCTGGACTTGCCAGCGATGCCCACATCCTGAGAATGAATCAATAACACAGCCCGGGTCGGGCACTTTATATCGTTATGGTCACTGCTAACTGAAGCAATTGGAAAACGTCAGGATAAATTGTGAAGAGATGAGGGACTTCAGTGATGTGGAGAGACTGGAGAAGCTGGGATTGTTCTCCTTAGAGCAGAGAAGGTTAAGGGGAGATTTAATCGAGGTGTTGACAGAGTAAATGGAGAAACTGTTTCCACTAGCAGGAGGCTCAGTAACCGGACAACACAGATTGAAGGGAATTGGAAAAAGAACCAGGAAAGAGGGGAGATGAGGAGAATGTTTTTACAGTGAGTTGTTGTGATCTGGAATGCGCTGCCTGAAAGGGCGGTGGAAGCAGTTTCAATAGTAACTTTCAAAAGGGAATTGGATAAATATTGAAAAGAAAAAGTTTGCAGGGCTGTGGGGAAAGAGCAGGGAGTGGGACTAATTGGAGAGCTCTTTCAAAGAGCCGGCACAGGCACGATGGGCCAAATGGCCTCTTCCTGTGCTGTCTGATTCTGTGACTCTATGAGATACAGGGAGGCTCCAGTGATCAGTATGGAGACAGTAAATGGTTAGACATTCTTTCTATATCCAGCTGCAATCAGGGCAGCTCGGAAACTGTCCCAAGAGTCCGTAGTTCAAAGGGCACGGGCAGGATGACAGGCTCCACATTTCCAAAATACAAATCCTGTCACATTGGGGTGGTGAGATTCAAGTCTCACTCCCGGGACTTGAGCACATAAAGCTAGGCTGACACTCCAGTGCAGTACTGAGGGAGTGCTGCACTGTTGGAGGTGCCGTCTTTCTCAGGTGGACGTAAAAGATCCCATGGCACTATTTCGAAGAAGAGTAGGGGAGTTATCCCCGGTGTCCTGGCCAATATTTATCCCTCAACCAACACCAACAAAAACAGATTATTTGGTCATTTTCACATTGCTGTTTGTGGGAGCTTGCTGTGCGCAAATTGGCTGCCGCGTTTCCCACATTACAACAGTGACTACACTTCAAAAAAACTACTTCATTGACTGGAAAGCGCTTTGGGACGTCCGGTGGTCGTGATAGGCGCTATATAAATGCAAGTCTTTCTTTCGCAGTAATTAGTGGGCCGCGGACTATCGGAGAGTGAAAAGAGCAGGAGGAACATTTCCCTTCCTTCATCTCCTGCCCAGCAGACAGAAACATCAATATAAGGTCATCAGCGTTCCAATCTCACTCTGACAGCAGCTCCCTGCTGACTAACCTGCTGTCACTGATGGGCTTGCACTTTACTCCCAACAACACACAGACCTCAACAAGATTTTCTTCCACTCCTCTCGCTCGCCTGCCTGGATCAGCAAGCAATTCACAAACTCCGCTTCACATCTTCCTTTGCCGACTCTCCCCCTCCTGCCCTCCTCAGCTCTTCCCCATCTCTTTCTCTCGCTCCCTCGCTCCATCCCCTCACGGGGCAGCTTCCAAGTTTGCTTCCCCTTTAATATTTCAGTAAAAGGCCCCTGAAATCCCCCGACTGCCCCCGGGGAAGCTCCTGAACCTTTCCTTCCTGGTTACACAGCAGACAAGGAGGGACATCTTCCCGTCACACTCCACAAACAAACCATCCCAGCACAGCGCAGGAACACATCTGGAAACAGCTGCTCCCAGCAAGTTGGGAAGAGCTTTGTGTCGATGGAATTGAAGCAGAAACCAGCCCAGTCCCCGAGTTTGTCTCCCCATAAATTAGAGCAGATGTCCCGGAGCTGATTCCTGCTCCTCACTGGGAGAAGGTGCAGACACGGAATATTAGAGAAATTGCAGTTATTCTGCACCATCTCAATTCCAGTCATTAAGCAACTGCCCCTCCACCCCCGACAGTGCAGCACTCCCTCAGTCCTGACCCACTGACAGTGCAGCGCTCCCTCAGTACTGCCCCTCCGACAGTGCAGCGCTCCCTCAGAACTGCCCCTCCGACAGTGCAGCGCTCCCTCAGTACTGCCCCTCCGACAGTGCAGCACTCCCTCAGTACTGCCCCTCCGACAGTGCAGCGCTCCCTCAGTCCTGCCCCCTCCGACAGTGCAGCGCTCCCTCAGTACTGCCCTTTCAAACAGTATGTGGCATCCTTATTCCTTCTGCTAAAATGTAACAGCACACCCTTATTTATATTGAAATTAACTGGTCAAATTACTCAATAACTCTGTGTTAAAGTAAGATGTCTATTACATGGTAGTGCAAAACGTGCATTGTATTCCTGGGGAATATGGTGATGTTATTCCTGGGGAATATGGTGATGTTATACCTGGGGAATATGGTGATGTTGTACCTGGGGAATATGGTGATGTTATTCCTGGGGAATATGGTGTTGTTGTACCTGGGGAATATGGTGATGTTATTCCTGGGGAATATGGTGATGTTATTCCTGGGGAATATGGTGATGTTGTACCTGGGGAATATGGTGATGTTGTACCTGGGGAATATGGTGATGTTATACCTGGGGAATATGGTGATGTTATACCTGGGGAATATGGTGATGTTGTACCTGGGGAATATGGTGATGTTATACCTGGGGAATATGGTGATGTTATACCTGGGGAATATGGTGATGTTATACCTGGGGAATATGGTGATGTTATACCTGGGGAATATGGTGATGTTGTACCTGGGGAATATGGTGATGTTATACCTGGGGAATATGGTGATGTTATACCTGGGGAATATGGTGATGTTATACCTGGGGAATATGGTGATGTTGTACCTGGGGAATATGGTGATGTTATACCTGGGGAATATGGTGATGTTATACCTGGGGAATATGGTGATGTTATACCTGGGGAATATGGTGATGTTATACCTGGGGAATATGGTGATGTTATACCTGGGGAATATGGTGATGTTATACCTGGGGAATATGGTGATGTTCTAGCTGTGTATTATGGGATGTCCATGCACTGGGTGTGAACAGTCTGGGTCCAGTCCAGTTTGATACGGATGTTGATTCTCCAGTAATTTCTTGTTGAGCTCACACTGTTTAGCTCAGATTCTGATGCCAGTGACATCCTTATAATCTTCCTGATTGGAGCCTGTCCCACTAATTATTGCTCAAGTACCCAGAGGAATAGAAGGAGCTCACAATCTGCCAACACTCTGATTATCCGCTCGATGTATAATTAGACCCGTGGCCTTTGTTGGACCAGCAGTGATTTTCTCCAGTGAGATGTCTGATTTCCAGTCATTGCCCTGAAGTGAAGACTTGATTTGATTTTCGATTGTTCTGCATTTCACTGGTTTCTGTGCTTCACAGAGAATGGGTTCAGGGGAGTTTGTCTGCCGGGCACAGTGTGTGTTGACTCAGCTCCAATCTGGCGAGGTCAGTGTTGCTTTAATGAGTCTGGTAATTAAATATTCTCCTCACTGTAATGAGGAATTAATTGCCCTCAAACTAGAATGAATGACTTGCATTTCTATAGCGCCTTTCACAACCTCAGCACGTCACAATGCTCATTACAGCCAATGACGTATTGAGGAAGTGGAGTCACTGTTGTAATTTAGGAAACACGGCAGTTAATTTGTGTAAAGCAAGGTCCCAGAAACATTAATGAGATAATGAGCAGATAATCTGCTTTAGTGGTTCTGGTTGAAGAATAAATAATGGCCAGGACAACAGGGAGAATTCCCTGCTCTACTTCGAGATATTTTCATGGGATCTTTTATGACCACCTGAGAGAGAAGATGGGACCTCCGACAGTGGAGCACTCCCTCAGTACTGCCCCTCCGTCAGTGCAGCACTCCCTCAGTACTGCCCCTCCGACAGTGCAGCGCTCCCTCAGTACTGCCCCTCCGACAGTGCAGCGCTCCCTCAGTACTGCCCCTCCGACACTGCAGCGGAGCTCCCTCAGTACTGCCCCTCCGACAGTGCAGCCCTCCCTCAGTACTGCCCCTCCGACAGTGCAGCATTCCCTCAGTACTGCCCATCCGACAGTGCAGCGCTCCCTCAGTACTGCCCCTCCGACAGTGCAGCGCTCCGTGTTTTTCTAAATCAGGAGCGATTCCGATGGAACGACAGGTTGGACAAGTGAAGTGAGGCTGAGATCACTCGACAAATCCCACACAGTTTGACATGGAGTTTCTGCAGTGAGATTCCTGCCCGGGTACCACAGTTTTGTACAACAAGTCTGGGAGGTTTCTGAGCTGCCCCAACAACCACTTGCCGTCTTTATGGTCCGTGTCTCAAACAGTGAGAAGGCCCATCTTCCCTTCCATTTCAAAGGCTTCCCAGTGATGAGTTGACAGAGTGCACTCTGACAGATTTGTGTTGTGATCACAAGCTGTCCGTATTTTCTATCAAGAACCACGGCCCTGCCTCACCGAGAGAGATCAGCTCGCAATCAGCTCCAGTATAAGATTCAGCAAATCACCGCACAACGGAGGCTCGGCTTTCAACCTTCACCCTTTATCTCCGCTAATGGATTCTCTCTGTCAAAACTGAGCTGGAGGACAAACACTCACACAGGAGGATGGGAATGGGATTCTCTGGGAAGCCACATTACTGACTGTGGGGAATGTTGAGTGAGGTTCGGGAATGTTTGACGGGACTCAGTCATCAGTCAAAGCCCAAAAGGTGGATCCAGCTCTAAAGGAGTGAGTTTACACGTGTTCACAAGATGAACCATCTCTTCCCCAGGACAAAGCAGCCCGTGTGATCGACACCCATCCTTCTCTTCTTAGGCAGTCCCTCGGAACCGAGGATGACTTGCTTCTACATTAAAAATGAGTTCTCAGGTGACTGAGGAGTCCAATGCTGGACCAACAGTCTCTGTCACAGGTGGGGCAGACGGTGGTTGAAGGGGCGGGTGGGTGGGGTGCTTGGGTTGATGTGCGCTCCTTTTGCTGTTTGCACTTGGCTTCCGCTTGCTCCCAGCGAAGAGGCTCGAGGTGTTCCGCCCCTTCCCGGATGCTTCTCCTCCACTTTGTGCGGTCTTGGGCCAGGGATTCCCAGGTGTTGGTGGTGATGTTGCACTTTTTCAAGGAAGCTTTGAGGGTGTCCTTGAAGCATTTCCTCTGCCCACCTGGGGCTCTCTTGCTGTGTCGGAGCTCTGAGTAGAGTGCTTGTTTTGGGAGTCTCGTATCGGGCATGCGGACGATGTGACCCGTCCATCGGAGCTGATCGAGCGTGGTCAAAGCTTCGATGCTGGGGATGTTGCCCTGAGTGAGAACACTGACATTGGTGTGCCTATCCTGCCAATGGATTTGCAGGAGCTTGCGGAGGCAGCATTGGTGGTACCTCTCCAGTGCTTTGAGGTGCCTGCTGTACATAGTCCATGTCTCTGAGGCATACAGCAGGGCGGGTATCACTTCTGCTCTGTAGACCATGAGCTTAGTGCCGGGTTTGAGGTCCTGGTCTTCAAACACTCTCTTCCTCAGGCGACCGAAGGCTGCAATGGCACACTGAATGTGGTGTTGGACTTCGTCATCGACGTCTGCCCTTGTTGACAGTAGGCTCCCGAGGTATGGAAAATGGTCCACATTGTCCAAGGCCTTGTCGTGGATTTTGATAATCGGGGGTCAGTATTGTATGGCAGGGCAGGTTGGTAGAGGACCTTTATCTTACGGATGTTTAGTGTAAAGCCTATGCTCTCGTACGCTTTGGTGAAGGTGTTAACGAAGGTTTGGAGTTCGACCTCCGAGTGTGCGCAGACGCAAGCGTCATCTGCGTACTGTAATTCGACGACAGAGGATGGGACGACCTTGGATCTGGACTGGAGGCGACGGAGGTTGAACAGTTTCCCGTTTGTTCTGTAAATTAGCTCCACTCCAGCGGGGAGTTTATTGAGGGTGAGATGGAGCATTGCAGCAAGGAAGATCGAGAAGAACGTTGGTGCGATGACACAGCCTTGTGTGACCCCGGTCCGTACGTTAATTGGGTCTGTGGTGGAACCGTTGGTCAGTATCACAGCTTGCATGTCGTCGTGAAGCAGGCGGAGGATGGTGACAAACTTTTGAGGGCAGCCGAATTTGAGGAGGACACTCCATGATCCCTCACGGTTGACAGTGTCGAAGGCCTTTGTGAGGTCAAAGAAGGCCATGTACAGCGGTTGGTGCTGTTCCCTGCATTTCTCTTGTAATTGGCACGCGGTGAACATCATGTCCATTGTGCCCCTTAGTGGGCGGAATCCGCATTGCGACTCTGGGAGGAGCTCTTCAGCCACTGGGAGAAAGCGATTGAGGAGGATTCTTGCGATGACTTTCCCTGTGGCAGACAGCAGGGAAACTCCTTTGTAATTACCGCAATCGGACTTGTCACCTTTCTTGAAGATGGTCACAATTACGGCATCTCTGAGATCCCCTGGCATGCACTCCTCCTTCCAAATAAGAGAAATGAATTCATGAATTCCCGCCAGTAGTGCTTCTTTGCCATACTTCAGTGCCTCGGCAGGGATTCCATCTACTCCTGAGGCCTTGTTGTTGTTCATCCACCACCTTAAACACCCACTCCCTCCTCCCCCGGCGCACCGTGTCTGCAGTGTAGACCATCCACAGGATGCCCTGCAGCAACTCGCCAAGGCTTCTTCCTCAGCACCTCCCAAACCCACTCCCTCCTCCCCCGGCGCACCGTGTCTGCAGTGTAGACCATCCACAGGATGTCCTGCAGCAACTCGCCAAGGCTTCTTCCCCAGCACCTCCCAAACCCACTCCCTCCTCCATCTAGAAGGACAAGTGCAGCAGGTGCATGGGAACACCACCAGCTCCAAGTTCCCCCCCGGGTCACACACCATCCTGAGGCTGCGAAGAGCACTATATAAATTCAAACTCTTTCTTATTATTTGAATTATCTTTTTAAATTCCAAGACAAGTACGAGGATTTTGATCTTTAAGCCTCACTTTAGAAAATGACAATATTGAAAAATACCCTCTGGATTCAAACTCTCCAATCACAGGCCTGGAACAGGGGAACCTGGTTAGACCCCAGCTGGAGTATTGGGTCCAATTCTGGGCACCACACTTTAGGAAGGATATCAAGGCCTTGGAGAGGGTGCAGAGGAGATTTACTAGAATGGTACCAGGGATGAGGGACTTCAGTTATGTGGAGAGACTGGAGAAGCTGGGATTGTTCTCCTTAGAGCAGAGAAGGTTAAGGGAGATATAATAGAGGTGTTCAAATCATGAAGGGTTTTATCGAGTAAATAAGGAGAAACTGTTTCCAGTGGCAGGAGGGTCGGTAACCAGAGGACACAGATTGAAGGGAATTGGTAAAAGAACCAGAGGGAGATGAGGAAAGATTTTTTATGCAGCGAGTTGTTGTGATCTGGAATGCGCTGCCTGAAAGGGCGGTGGAAGCAGATTCAATAGTAACTTTCAAAAGGGAATTGGATAAATACTGGAAAAGGAAAATCGTCAGGCTATGGTGAAAGAGCAGGGAGTGGGACTAATTGGAGAGCTCGTTCAAAGAGCCGGCACAGGCACGATGGGCCGAATGGCCTCCTCCTGTGCTGTCTGATTCTATGATTCTAACCTGGTTGCTGAGTTGCATTTCTGTTCTGATCAATTATTTCCTCTTTGTTTAGTCCTGGGGCTCAATATCAGGCCGATTATTCATTATTTAAATGATGTTGAATGAAGCATTCTATTGCCGTAGTATTATCAATGCTTTGTAAAAGATCTGAATCAGTTTCAATGTGACTCTCAGCGTGACTCAGGCATCCAATGAATAATGCAGCTCGTTCTCCCCCAGTGAGAGACAGAGATAATAAGCAGCTCCTCACTCCAGTATCATTTATCTCCATTCCTGCTCTTTAACGGTAACACCCGGTGAGATTTGCCCACATTTTATTCATATTATATTTATCATAAAATTGATTCATGAATGAAAAATAATGAGAGGAGATATTTTAAATTAGGAAGAATTTACTTTCACTGGAGACAATCAGACTGAGAGATGATCTGATACAAGTCTTTAAAGGTCTGGATAAACATCATAGAATCAGACAGCACAGGAGGAGGCCATTCGGCCCATCGTGCCTGTGCCGGCTCTTTGAAAGAGCTCTCCAATTAGTCCCACTCCCTGCTCTTTCCCCACAGCCCTGCAATTATTCCTCGTTACTTCAGAAGTACTTCATTGTCTGTAAAGCTCTTTGGGACGTCCTGAGGTGGTGAAAGGGGCTCGTGAGCAACCACTGAGCCACGGCTGACACACAAAAGACTATTGAAGTCTGGGTCGAACACTGCACGATAACCAGATCCAAACCTCAGCCAGGTTCCTTAACACCAGAACGATTGGCAACTGTTCCACAATATAAATCCTGGGCAATGTGGAGCGAGAAAGAAGGCAATCCATTTCTCAATTAGCTCGCAGAACATTATTGCCTCCTCAGCATGTGTGAGAGGGAAGGTTCATTTGAAGATTAAAAGCTGAAAACCAATTCCCACTTAAACACAAATCAATAGGAAGACAGAACGAGACCCAGAGTTGAGCAGAGTGCGCTTGTAAATGGAAATAAGGGTCTGATTGAGCGACAGACGCACAGTTTTCCTTCCGGGAACATTATCTTCACCCATGGAGAACATTCCCCACTCCTGATGTTTGAACAATGATTTATTTATAATAAACCCGTGTTGGGGAATTCAACCCGATTGGTCAGTTGTCCAGTGGCAGGTGATTGGCTGAAACCTTTGACTTCCTGTGACAGGCATTGAGTTGGGATCCTGTTATTAGGAATGCTCAGTGATTCCCAGCAGCCCAGAGGGTGGGATTGCTGTAGGACGGGTCTCGTTAATAACCTGGAAAAGCAGAAGAAATTCTGGGAAACACGGAATTAATCAGAGCTGCTGCAGCTGTTCAGAGAATCTCACAGCACAGAAGGAGGCCATTCGGCCCATCGTGCCTGTGCTGGCTCTTTGAAAGAGCTCTCCAATTAGTCCCTCTCTCCCGCTCTTTCCCCATAGCTCAGCAAACATTTCCTTATCAAATATTTATCCAAATCCCATTGGTCTGAGGTGGCAGGTGAGGAGGATGATGTCGGAACAGGAGAAGGTCATTCAGCCCGTCGAGCCTGATCCGCCATTCAATTCGATCATGACTGATCTGTATCTCAAACCCATTCACACATCTTAGCTCCGTACTCTGGATACGTGTCTCAGCCATGGCTCAGTGGGCAGCACTCTCGTCTCTGCTTCAGAAGGTCATGGGTTTCAAGTTTCGCTCCAGAGACTCGAGCCCATAATCCAGGCTGACAGTCCCAGTGCAGTCCTGCGGGAGTGCTGCACTGTCAGAGAGGCAGTACTGAGGGAGCGCTGCACTGTCGAAGGGCCGGACTGAGGGTGCGCTGCACTGTCGGACAGGAAAAACTGCAAAGAAACAATGGGTGATCTTTAAGGAGGAGATGTTCCAAGTACAGGCTAGGTACATTCCAACAAGAGAGAAGGGTAAGGGAACCAAAGCAAGGGCTCCTTGGATGACAAGGGAGATAGAGAAGATGATGAAACAAAAAAAGTGGGTGTATGATGCATGTCAGGTGAATTCTTCAAGGGAGAACCAGACCAAATACAATAAGTTGAGGGGATGTGAAGATGAAAATAAGTTTGGCAAAGAGAGAATATGAGAGTAGAATGGCGGTTAACATAAAAGGGTACCCAAAAATCCTCTACCGGCATGTAAACAGTGAGCGGATATTAAGAGGTGGGGTGGGGCCTATTAGAGACAAAGAAGGTGATATGTTTAGAGGCGCAGGGCAAGGCTAGAATACTCAATGAGTACTTTGTATCGGTGTTTACTAAGGAGATGTATGCTGACAAAATATCGGTAGAAGTGGAAAAGATAGAAGCAATGGAAGGGGTGAAAATTGATCGGCAGGATGTACTAGAAAGGCTGGGTATGCTTAGAGTGGACAAGTTGCCTGGTCCAGATGGCTTGCATCCCAGGTTGCTAAGGGAATTGGGGGAGGAGATAGCGGAAGGGCTTGCCATAATTTTCCAATCTTCCCTAGATGCAGGGGAGGTGCCTGAGGATTGGAAAGTGGCAAATGTGACACCATTGTTAAAGAAAGGGTGTAAGGACAATCCCAGTAACTACAGGCCGGTCAGTTTAACATCAATGGTGCGTAAAGATTTAGAAACAATAATCAAGGAAAAAATTAACGGGCACTTGGAGAGGTTTAAGCTAATTAACGAGAGCCAACACAGATTTGTAAAAGGCAGACCGAGTTTGACTAATCTAATTGAATTTTTTGATGAAGTAACAGAGAGGATTGATGAAGGGAATGCAATGGATGTTGTCTACATGGATTTTCGGAAGGCATTTGATCTTAGCTAAGGAAGGTTGGAGAAGCTGGATTTGTTTTCATTAGAGCAAAGGAGGTTGAGGGGTGATTTGATAGAGGTGTACAAGATTATGACGGGTTTGGATAGGCAAGATGGGGAAAGGCTGTTCCCACTAGTTGATGGTACAAGGACTAGGGGACACAGATTTAAGGTTTTGGGCAAGAGATACAGGGGAGACGTGAGGAAAAACTATTTTATGCAGCGAGTGGTGATGACCTGGAACTCGCTGCCGATGGAAGTGGGGGAAGCGGACACACAATGTTTTCAAGGGGAGACTGGATAGGCACTTGAGGGAAATAAACTTGCAGGGCTACAGGGATAGAGCGGGGGAATGGGACTGACTGGATTGCTCTACAGAGAGCCGGCATGGACTCGATGGGCCGAATGGCCTCCTCTGTGCCGTTATGACTCTATGGGCTGGATTTTCAATAACTTGTGGAGTCAGGTTTGGAGGCGTGTGGGGGGTTAAAGTTGCGGGGTCGGGGGTCCCGACCCCATCCCGACTCCATCCCGCCTCCACGCAATTTTGACAAAATCGGTCGCAGGGTTACCGAATCCGTCCCGCCTCCAAGAGGCGGGAGAGGCCATTAAAGCCCTGAACAAGGCCTAAATTGGCTCTGTAATGCTATTTTGAAATGTTTTAGCTAGTTTAACCCTTTTTCGACGTGAAATACGCCTGATGTGAAACACGCCAGTGAAACCTGGCGGGAGCACAAGTGGATAGCTGACTATCAGCTGCAGGTCCACTATTACAACGGAGATGTGATGAAGGTAGTAGTAGTATTGTGATGGGTAGTAGTATTAGATCTGAAAGTCGCCTCTGATGCTGCTGCATTGTCTTCAGAGACTGCCTGGCGTTGCTGTGAGCGGCCCTGGACGGAAAAAAAAATTAATCTCTCTCTCTCGCTACTGCTGCTCATTTTGCATCCAGGTCCACTCACAGCAAAGGCCAGGCAATCTCTCAGACCAGGCAGCCTGCAATGATGACATCATCAGAGGCGACTTTCCCACTGAAACCACTAATTGGTTCATGGGTTCCCACATGCTGAAACTCAATTGCCCAATTAAGTGAAAATTGCATCTTTCATCCACATTAATCTGGAGTCGGGGGGGCAACACGAAATGCGGGTAACACGACCCCAACCCGACCCCAAGACAAAATCCAGCCCTATGATTCTATGAAAGTATCTGAGATCAAAACCTTTCCCTTCCAGCAGTCGATGCAAAATCTCTCTCAGTAAAAGATTCCGTTGGCAGGTTTTGTAGAGGGAGGATGATAAAGTTCTTTGTAGACACAGAAACAAAGCTCTCTCCTCTCTCCAGTGTCCTAACATGCTCAGATTACAGATCAGACATTCAGAAATGATGGCGCTTTAATACCTTGGTCACGGAGGGAGCCCGGATAGAAAGATTGCTCCTGTAAATGTTCCAGACACAGAGTTTAACGTTTCGAGTAACTCCAAGCTGCTATTTTATCCTCGCAGCCTAATTAGCCGATGGCCGAGGTCGGGGGTCAGTGTGGTGTAAACGGGGCTAATAAATGAAACCAGTCTCAGTGACTGAGACACAAATGTATATTCAGCCTGTGCGATACCTCCGAGAGAATCCAACCTCCGCTCAATCTATTCATGGAAGATCTGAAGCTAAGGATTGAAACCAAGTGAATCGAGAGCTCCTGACTAACAAGGACACCTTCTGGAACAGTAGGAGGGGTAGACTGGGAGCTGACATCACTCTCCGCCAGTACTTTCAACTGAGGGTAGATGGAGAGAAACTTTTTCCGCTGGTGGGTGAGTCTAGGACAAGGGGAGATAACCTTAAAATCAGAGCCAGGCCATTCAGGACAGAAGTTAGGAAACACTTCTTCACACAAAAGGTGGTGGAAGTGTGGAACTCTGTCCCACAAAAAGCAGTAGATGCCAGCTCAATTAATAATTTTATAGAATCAAAGAATCATAGAATGGTTACAGCACGGAAGGAGGCCATTCGGCCCGTCGAGCCCGTGCCGGCTCTCTGCAAGAGCACTTCAGCTAGTCCCACTCCCCCGCCCCTTTCCCCGTAGCCCTGCAAATTTTCTTTCCGTCAGATAATTATCCAACTCCCTTTTGAAAGCCACAATTGAATCTGCCTCCACCACCCTTTCAGGCCGTGCATTCCAGATCCTCACCACTCGCTGAGTAAAAAAGTTTTTGCTTATGTCGCCTTTGGTTCTTTTGCCAATCACCTTTAAATCTGTGTCCTCTGGTTCTGACCCCTCTGCCAATGGGAACAGTTTCTCTCTATCTACTCTGTCCAGACCCCTCAAGATTTTGAACACCGTGCTGGCTTTCCTTAATTAATGCACACTTGTCCAAGTGACTGTTAATTTTGTCCCTGATTACTGTTTCTAAAAGCTTCCCCACTACTGAGGTCAAACTGACTGGCCTGTAGTTGCTGGGTTTATCTTTACATGATGCGGAGATGCCGGTGTTGGACTGGGGTGGACAAAATTGAGAGGTCGCACAACACCAGGTTATAGTCCAACAGTTTTATTTGAAATCACAAGCTTTCGGAACTATCGCTCCTTCCTCAGGTGAAGTAAATTGGATACAGAATCTGTATCCAATTTACTTCACCTGAGGAAGGAGCGATAGTTCCGAAAGCTTGTGATTTCAAATAAAACTGTTGGACTATAACCTGGTGTTGTGCGACCTCTCAATTTTATCTTTACACCCATATTTGAACAATGGTGTAACATTTGCAATTCTCCAGTCCTCTGGCACCACCCCATATCTAATGAGGATTGGAATATTATGGCCAGTAGCTCCGCAATTTCCTTCCTCAATTCTAGAGAGGAGATAGTTTGGGTACAGAGCAGGCACATTCCAACGAGGGGGAAAGGAAGTGCATCGATAGCTACAGCTCCCTGGATGACTAAAGATACAGGCCGTGAGATTGGGAAGTTCATCGCCGTTCAATCTGAGATGGATACATTGTTCCTAGCCAAGGGTATTAAGGGATATGGAGCCAAGGTGGGTAAATGGAGTTAGGATACAGATCAGCCATGATCTCATTGAATGGCCGAACAGGCTCGAAGTTGTCCATGTTAGTAAGGGTCTGAATGGCCTCCTCCTGTTCCTATGTACTGACAGCAAAGAGCGAGACTGATGGTGAGCCGGGTTTATTAATATTCGATATTTCACCAATGAGGTCGGGGTGACATATAGGGGGGATTAAAGGAAATGAAATGGAAGGCAGCGATAAACTAACATAATCTGAGCCTCAATCCTCGGAGATTCAAATAAAGAGAGAATGGAGTAAACATCTCTGTGAAAGATTGAAGGGGATAAAGAGGATGAATGGAATGAAACCCTGACTCCGGAATCTCGGGCTCAGATATTTATTGGTCTGTTTATTACCGTCTCTCGTGGATTGGATGGTTCGTGTGTGCAACTCGATTATAGGACAGGATCAAACAACAACAACCTGCATTTATATAGCGCCTTTAGTGTAGGAAAACATCCCAAGGTGCTTCACAGCAGCTTAATCTGACCAAAATTGACACCGAGCCATATAAGGAGATATTAGGACAGGTGACCAAAAGCTGGGTCAAAGAGGGAGGTTTTAAGGAGTGTCTTAAAGGAGGAGGGAGAGGCGGAGAGGTTTAGGGAGAGAATTCCAGAGCTTAGGGCCCAGGCAGCTGAAGGCACGGCCGCCAATGGTGTGGTGAAGAGAGTGGGGGATGAACAAGAGGCCAGAACTGAAGGAGCGCAGTGATCTCGGAGGGTGTAGGGCCCACAGGGAGATCTGTATGTCGGAGGGTGTAGGGCCCACAGGGAGATCTCTTGTCCTCACATTCCCGGAAGGGGCCAGTGACACTCCGAGGCTGCCTTCGTTCACCCTCCATATTATTGCACCCGGTCGATGTAAACTCTGAGTTGGTTGAGGGAGGAATGTTGACCAGGACACCGGGAGATCTCTCAGCTCCTCTTCCAATGGGGCAACAGATGGATTCCCATTGGCTGGTGTCTTCTTGCCCCATGAAGGTGAGTGTCTGCGAGAGCTCAGAGTTTGTAGAAGGAACTTTTCTTCCTTTTGATGAACTGTTTAAGAGAAGCCTCTTATTGAGCTGAGCTCCAGCCCACTGACTCCTGCACTGAGCTGAGCAAAGTCCTGCTCTCCGTCCCATTACTGTTAGCTCAAACTCATCCTGAACCCTTCACCTCACTCCACACTCTGACACCAGGTAGACCAACAAGCTCATCCCCATTCCTGGGCTTCAGACACTGAGTGACAAGGACAGAAAATCATTTCAGTCAAAAGATCTCAACCCAAGGCTATTATAATCGCAAATTAAATCAGTCACCTTGAGAGGGAATAATGCAGCTGGTGAGGGCTGGAAGATGAAGGAATCAACGCTTAACACCCGTTATACTTAATATCCTGGATTCAGCGGGACTGCTACATGACAAGTTGGGGCAACTATTCAGTAATTGAATGTCCTGTTAATTGCTGCCAGTGATTCATGGAATCCCAGACAAGGTGTTTATTCCAAGGACCATCTGCACATCATTCCATCAGATGATGGGATTAAGCAGAGAGACGTCCCCATGAACCTCAGCACTCTCGTTCCCCAGTCACTGCCCGAGGAACAAAACTGAGGGTCACTCTCTGTTATTAAAGCAGGTACAGTAGTGTAATCCCTATCACTGTAACCCCTGCCCACCCTAAACCCCTTCCTATCTCTGTAACCCCCTCCAGCCCTACACCCCTCCCTATCTCTGTAACCCCCTCCCACCCTACACCGCTCCCCATCTCTGTAACTCCCTCCCGCCCTACACCCCTCCCTATATCTGTAACCCCCTCCCGCCCTACACCCCTCCCTATCTCTGTAACCCCCTCCCGCCCTACACCCCTCCCTATCTCTGTAACCCCCTCCCACCCTACACCCCTCCCTATATCTGTAACCCCCTGCCACCCTACACCCCTCCCTATCTCTGTAACCCCCTCCCCCCTACACCCCTCCCTATCACTGTAACCGTCCTCCAGCCTACAACCCTCCGAGATCTCTGCGCTCCTCCAACTCTGGCCTCTTGTCCATCCCCCACTCCCTTCGCTCCACCATTGGTGCCTGGGCCCTAAACTCTGGAATTCCCTCCCTAAACCTCTCCGCCTCTCTCTCCTCCTTTGAGATGCTCCTTAAAACCTCCCTCTTTGACCCAGCTTTTGGTCACCTGTCCTAATATCTCCTTATGTGGCTCGATGTGATTTTTTTTTCTGATTAAGCACCTGGGAAACGCCTTGGGACGTTTTACTAACTTAAAGGCGCTATATAAATGCAAGTTCTTGTTTAATTACATTAAACCGAGGCCCCGTTTGCTCTCTCAGTTGGAGCTAATAAATCCCAGGACACTATTTCGTAGAAGAGCAGGGGAGTTCTCCCCAGTGTCCTGGCCAATATTTATCCCTTAACCAAAATCACAAAAAAATACCGATTATTTGACCATTATCACATTGCTGTTTGTGGGAGCTTGCTGTGCTATTTTGGGTGCCGCGCTTCCTACATTACAACAGTGACTACACTTCAAAAGTACTTCATTGGTTGTAAATCGCTTCGGGACGTCCTGAGGTGGTGAAAGGAACTAATTTGTGTGCAATTAATTCCTCGCAACATTGAGGAGATTTTTTAATTAATTGACTCATTAAAGCAACACTGACCTCGCCAGATTGGAGCTGAGTCAACACACACTGTGCCCGGCAGACAAACTCCCCTTAACCCATCCTCTGTGCGCTAATTGTCTGCCGCGTTTCCTACATTACAACAGTGACCGCACTTCAGAAAGTGCTTCATTGTCTGTGAAGCGCTTTGGGACGTCCTGAGGTGGTGAAAGGTGCTGTATAAATTACAAGTTTCTTTTTTATAATGAGAGAGGATTGCCTTAAATCCACAAACCTCACCGAATTCCCCAGTCTGCCATTTTCACCTCAAACCCTTCACTTTATAACACTTCTGTGAATTGAAATGTGTCTGTGGTGAAAATGCCATCTTGCTCTTTGTCATATTTATTGCAGTATTTCTGTGCAGCGACTCTTGTGTTGAGAAACCTAAGGGACTGAGTGGAATGTGTGAAGCTATTAAACCTGTGCTGACACAGTCTCTGAGCAGGTAATGGTCACACAGACCATAATACCAGTCTGTGATCACAGTCTCCCGTAAATAAACCTTCGCCTCACGCTGCCTGTTAAATAATGGAAAGGCTCATCAGGAACTGTGGAAAATAAGGCAAAAAGCAGCAATAATTTCCCCCAGTTATTAAACGGACAATCGTGGCAATAAAATGAAAGATCCTGAGCTCACTGAGTGAGAAAAGTAAAAGGCCGATCGCAGGAGAAAGTCAATCATCTGTGAGTCGCCTCACAATCTGCGCAGAGCTGCTGTCAGAGTCTGTCGGAGTTTAATAGAATCAGAGAATCAGACAGCACAGGAGGAGGCCATTCGGCCCATCGTGCCTGTGCCGGCTCTTTGAAAGAGCTCTCCAATTAGTCCCACTCCCTGCTCTTTCCCCACAGCCCTGCTAATCTTTCCCTTCAAGTATTTCTCCAATTCCCTTTTGAAAGTTACTATTGAATCTGCTTCCACCGCCCTTTCAGGCAGCGCATTCCAGATCACAACAACTCGCTGCTAAAAACATTCTCCTCATCTCCCCTCTGGTTCTTTTGCCAATTCCCTTCAATCTGTGTCCTCTGGTTACCGACCCTCCTGCCACTGGAAACAGTTTCTCCTTATTTACTCGATCAAAGCCACTGATCATTTTGAAGACCTCTATTAAATCTCCCCTGAACCTTCTCTGCTCTGAGGAGATATTTGTTGACTAGAAATAGCTTTCTTGGTGTAGGATTGTGCTGAGTGCCTCGGAGTGTTTAATGCTCCTTCCTAACCTCGCATTCTCTGCTCTAATTCTCCTCACTGGAACCAAACGGCTGAGAATCAATGACAGGGAACGGAGGCCCATTGCCAGAGGCTCCTGGGATTGGGGAAGAGCTGCTGATCACTCCCAGCTTATTCTGGTTGAAAGCTTTCTGACAGAAAGTTAACCTTGTCAGAAGATAAGATTGTTTCCACAATCATCTCCCATCCCACGGCATTACATGGTTCTGTGATCTCAGGGATTCAGGACCCTGGACAGATCTCTCCGCTCACTATAGAGAAACTCTCTACTCTAATAGTTGTTTAACAAACCCTTTCCCATAGGTTTTGACAGGTGATGTGACCCAGTAATGCCAATTCTGGATGGGGATATATTACACCAGGCCGCTGATGCCGTTCCCTGGGACTGGATTGAAAGTGACGCCAGTTTAATGTGTATGAAACTATTCTGGAGGATGAGCTTGGAGCTGGTGACTGGGGTCTGATGGGAAGATGTCTGGTGATGTGTGATGGGTTTATTGCTGAGTGAAGTCTGATCCTCACTAATTATTTCCCTCTTGCTGAAGAT
The DNA here is from genome assembly GCA_030390025.1 of Squalus acanthias. NCBI lineage: Eukaryota > Metazoa > Chordata > Chondrichthyes > Squaliformes > Squalidae > Squalus > Squalus acanthias. The sequence continues at coordinate 677,399 of JASTWF010000116.1, read as the reverse complement.
CTGAAGTGTCTCTTTCCATCTCTAATTTATCATCACTCTTTTCAAATGGAGACTTTGCTTGTTCCATTTTACTGTCGTTACTCGTTTCGCTGTTTCATTCTGAAATTCACAGCCCAGTCACACCTTGGTGGATTGAGCCCATAATCCAGGCCCACACTCCCAGCGCAGTCCTGAGTCTCGCACCCAGTCCCGTTCACCCATCACCCACTGTGCTCACTGACCTACACTGGCACCCAGTCCCATTCACCCATCACCCACTGTGCTCACTGACCTACACTGGCACCCAGTCCCGTTCACCCATCACCCCCTGTGCTCACTGACCTACACTGGCACCCAGTCCCGTTCACCCATCACCCCCTGTGCTCACTGACCTACACTGGCACCCAGTCCCATTCACCCATCACCCACTGTGCTCGCTGACCTACACTGGCACCCAGTCCCGTTCACCCATCACCCCCTGTGCTCACTGACCTACACTGGCACCCAGTCCCGTTCACCCATCACCCCCTGTGCTCACTGACCTACACTGGCACCCAGTCCCGTTCACCCATCACCCCCTGTGCTCGCTGACCTACACTGGCACCCAGTCCCGTTCACCCAGTCCCATTCACCCATCACCCCCTGTGCTCGCTGACCTACACTGGCTCCTAGTCGGGCGACGACTCGATTTTAAATTTCTCATCCTTGTGTTCAAATCCCTCCATGGCCTCGCCCCTCCCTATCTCTGTAACCTCCTCCAGCCCTCCCACCCTCCGAGATCTCTGCGCTCCTCCAGTTCTGGCCTCTTGTCCATCCCCGATTTTAATCGCTCCACCATTGGTGGCCGTGCCTTCAGCTGCCTGGGCCCTAAGCTCTGGAATTCCCTCCCTAAACCTCTCCGCCTCTCTCTCCTCCTGCAAGGTGCTCCGTAAAACCGTCTTTGAAATATTCAGGAGGATCAGTTTTTGGTCACCTGTTGTTCTCCTTCAGAGGCTCGGTGGACAACTGTTCTTTGATAACGCTCCTGTGAAGCGCCTTGGGACATTTTACCACGTTAAAGTCGCTCTACAAATTCAAGCTATTGTTGTTGTTGCACTGTCGGAGGGTCAGTACTGAGGGAGTGCCGCACTGTTGGAGGGGCAGTACTGAGGGAGTGCTGCACTGTCGGAGGGGCAGTACTGAGGGAGCGCTGCACTGTCGGAGGGGCAGTACTGAGGGAGGGCTGCACTGTCGGAGGGGCAGTACTGAGGGAGCGCTGCACTGTCGGAGGGCAGTACTGAGGGAGCGCTGCACTGTCGGAGGGGCAGTACTGAGGGAGCGCTGCACTGTCGGAGGGGCAGTACTGAGGGAGTGCTGCACTGTCAGGAGGGGCAGTACTGAGGGAGTGCTGCACTGTCGGAGGGGCAGTACTGAGGGAGTGCTGCACTGTCGGAGGGGCAGTACTGAGGGAGAGCTGCACTGTCAGAGGGACAGTACTGAGGGAGCGCTGCACTGTCGGTGGGGCAGTACTGAGGGAGTGCTGCACTGTTGGAGGGGCAGTACTGAGGGAGCGCTGCACTATCGGAGGGGCAGTACTGAGGGAGTGCTGCACTGTCGGAGGGGCAGTACTGAGGGAGCGCTGCACTGTCGGAGGGGCAGTACTGAGGGAGTGCTACACTGTCGGTGGGGCAGTACTGAGGGAGTGCTGCACTGTTTGAGGGGCAGTACTGAGGGAGTGCTGCACTGTCGGAGGGGCAGTACTGAGGGAGCGCTGCAATGTCGGAGGGGCAGTACTGAGGGAGTGCTGCACTGTCGGTTGGGTAGTACTGAGGGAGTGCTTCACTGTTGGAGGGGCAGTACTGAGGGAGTGCTGCACTGTCGGAGGGGCAGTACTGAGGGAGCACTGCACTGTCAGAGGGGCAGTACTGAGGGAGTGCTGCACTGTCGGAGGGGCAGTACTGAGGGAGCGCTGCACTGTCGGAGGGGCAGTACTGAGGGAGCGCTGCACTGTCCAGGGAGGGTGACAGTACTGAGGGAGTGCTGCTCTGTCGGAGGGGCAGTACCGAGGGAGTGCTGCACTGTCGGAGGGGCAGTACTGAGGGAGCGCTGCACTGTCGGAGGGGCAGTACTGAGGGAGCGCTGCACTGTCGGGGGGGGACAGTTCTGAGGGAGTGCTGCACTGTCGGAGGGGCAGTACTGAGGGAGCACTGCACTGTCGGTGGGGCAGTACTGAGGGAGCGCTACACTATCGGAGGGGCAGTACTGAGGGAGCGCTGCAATGTCAGAGGGGCAGTACTGCGGGAGCGCTGCACTGTTGGAGGGGCAGTACTGAGGGAGCACTGCACTGTCGGTGGGGCAGTACTGAGGGAGCGCTGCACTGTCGGAGGGGCAGTACTGAGGGAGCGCTGCACTGTCAGGAGGGCAGTACTGAGGGTGCGCTGCACTGTCGGAGGGCAGTACTGAGGGAGCGCTGCACTGTCGGAGGGGCAGTACTGAGGGAGTGCTGCACTGTCGGAGGGGCAGTACTGAGGGAGCGCTGCACTGTCAGAGGGGCAGTACTGAGGGAGCGCTGCACTGTCGGAGGGGCAGTACTGAGGGAGCGCTGCACTGTCGGAGGGGCAGTACTGAGGGAGCGCTGCACTGTCGGAGGGGCAGTACTGAGGGAGTGCTGCACTGTCGGAGGGGCAGTACTGAGGGAGTGCTGCACTGTCGGAGGGGCAGTACTGAGGGAGTGCTGCACTGTCGGAGGGGCAGTACTGAGGGAGCGCTGCACTGTCAGGAGGGTCAGTACTGAGGGAGTGCTGCACTGTCGGAGGGGCAGTACTGAGGGTGCGCTGCACTGTCGGAGGGGCAGTACTGAGGGAGTGCTGCACTGTCGGAGGGGCAGTACAGAGGGAGCGCTGCACTGTCGGTGGGCAGTAATGAGGGAGTGCTGCACTCTCGGAGGGGCAGTACTGAGGGAGCGCTGCACTGTCGGAGGGGCAGTACTGAGGGAGAGCTGCACTGTCAGAGAGGCAGTACCGAGGGAGTGCTGCACTGTCGGGGGGGGGACAGTACTGAGGGAGTGCTGCACTGTCGGAGGGGCAGTACTGAGGGAGCACTGCACTGTCGGTGGGGCAGTACTGAGGGAGCGCTACACTATCGGTGGGGCAGTACTGAGGGAGCGCTGCACTGTTGGAGGGGCAGTACTGAGGGAGCACTGCACTGTCGGTGGGGCAGTACTGAGGGAGTGGTGTACTGTCGGAGGGGCAGTACTGTGGGAGCGCTGCACTGTCAGAGGGGCAGTACTGAGGGAGTGCTGCACTGTCGGGGGGCAGTACTGAGGGAGCGCTGCACTGTCAGGGGGGGACAGTACTGAGGGAGTGATGCACTGTCGGAGGGGCAGTACTGAGGGAGTGCTGCACTGTCGGAGGGGCAGTATTGAGGGAGTGCTGCACTTTCGGAGGGGCAGTACTGAGGGAGAGCTGCACTGTTGGAGGGGCAGTACTGAGGGATTGCTGCACTGTCGGAGGGGCAGTACTGAGGGAGAGCTGCATTGTCGGGGGGGCAGTACTGAGGGAACGCTGCAATTTTGGGGGGGCAGTACTGCGGGAGCGCTGCACTGTTGGGAGGGGCAATACTGAGGGAGAGCTGCACTGTCGGGGGGGCAGTACTGAGGGAGTGCTGCACTGTCGGAAGGGCAGTACTGAGGGAGCGCTGCACTGTCGGGATGGGGTCAGTACTGAGGGAGTGCAGCACTGTCGGAGGGGCAGTACTGAGGGAGTGCACTGTCAGAGAGCCAGTACCGAGGGAGTGTTGCTCTGTCGGAGGGGCAGTACTGAGGTAGTGTTGCATTGTCAGAGGGGTAGTACTGAGGGAGTGCTGCACTGTCAGAGGGGCAGTACTGATGGAGAGCTGCACTGTCGTTGGGGCAGGACTGAGGGAGTGCTGCACTGTCGGAGGGGCTGTACTGAGGGAGAGCTGCACTGTCGGGGGGGCAGTACTGCGGGAGCACTGCACTGTTGGAGTGGCAGTACTGAGGGAGAGCTGCACTGTCGGAGGGGCAGTACAGAGGGAGCGCTGCACTGTCGGTGGGCAGTAATGAGGGAGTGCTGCACTCTCGGAGGAGCAGTACTGAGGGAGCGCTGCACTGTCGGAGTGGCTGTACTGAGGGAGTGCTGCACTGTCAGAGGGGCAGTACTGAGGGAGTGCTGCACTGTCAGAGGGGCAGTACTGAGGGAGCGCTGCACTGTCGGAGGGTCAGTACTGAGGGAGCGCTGCACTGTCGAAGGTGCAGTACTGAGGGAGTGCTGCACTGTCGAACGGGCAGTACTGAGGGAGTGCTGCACTGTCGGAGGGTCAGTACTGAGGTAGTGCTGCACTCTCGGAGGGTCAGTACTGAGGGATCACTGCACTCTCAGATGTGGCGTCTGTCGGATGAGACGTTAAAACAAGGCCCCTTCTGCCCTCTCACATGGATGCACACAGACTCACACAATGGGGCAGATTCTGACTTTGTTCGATAGTGTAAATCATGTGAGAGCGAATCACAGTCTTTCCCCACTTTTATTTCCATTGAAGTTCACTGGGAGAGATGTAAAACGGGCTGTGATTCGCTATCACCCGATTCACACTATCGGAAAAAGTCAAAATCTACCCCAAACACTCACACACACCCACATAACAGACACACTCACGTTCAGAATAAACTACCAGAGACACAGACTTATTATTTCATGAATAAAGATGATTTGTCGCTCTCTGTACCTTCTGTGAACTCTCCGAAGCAGCTCATCCATCCCAGGAAATATTCATGAGGATCAGGTTGGGGCTCCAGAAAGTCCACATCAGGCAGGAGAGATTCTCACTTCCAATATCCTCTTTAAACAAGTTTCCTTCTGCGATGTGCAGATTTAAATGTCACTCCGATCAATCTGTTGGTCTCAATATTGCTGCTGCTTTGATTTTGCTGATGTTGGGTTGTGGTGAGTTTGAGATGTCCCGGGTAAAGATCGCCCCCTTTAGATGTTCCCATGTCCCTCAGCTAGTCTGAAAACCCCAATACTACAGGAAGATGATCGGGGAACACGGAAGGAGCAGGAAGTGTGGAATGTCTCTATTCTGTGTCGTGGTGTTCATAGAATCACAGAATCTCACAGCACAGAAGGAGGCCATTCGGCCCATCGTGCCTGTGCCGGCTCTTTGAACGAGCTCTCCAATTAGTCCCACTCCCCTGCTCTTTCCCCACAGCCCTGCAAATTCTACCTTTTCAGTATTTATCCAATACCCATTTGAAAGTTATTATTGAATCTGCTTCCATCGCCCTTTCAAGCAGCGCATTCCAGATCACAACAACTCGCAGTGTTAAAATATTCTCCTCATTTTCCCTCTGGTTCTTTTGCCATTTACTGTGTCCTTCGGTTACCGACCCTCCTGCCAGTGGAAACAGTTTCCCCTTATTTACTCTGTCGCAGCCCCTTCATAATATTTAGCACCTCTATTGAATCTCCCCTTAACCTTCTCTGCTTAAGGAGAACAAATCCCAGCTTCTCCAGTCTCTCCACATAACTGAAGTCCCCCATCCCTGGTACCATTCGAGTAAATCTCCTCTGCACCCTCTCCAAGACATTGACATCCTTTACCCCTGAATTGGACACATTACTCCAGCTGGGGCCTAACCAGTGATGAATGGTGTGTAACAGAAAGGAAGTGGATGTTAAACCCTCGATATTAACCACTACATTTTAACCCCTGGAAAGTAACCCCTGGATACTCACCCCTAGATAATAACCCCTGGATATAAACCCCTGGATATGAACCCCTGGATATTAACCCCTGGATATTAATCCCTGGATATTGACCCTTGATATTAACCCCTGGATATTAACCCCTAGATATTAACCCCTGGATATAAACCCCTGGATATTAACCCCTGGATATTAATCCCTGGATATTGACCCTGGATATTAACCCCTGGATATTAACCCCCGGATATAAACCCCCGGATATAAACCCCCGGATATTAACCCACAGATATTAACTACTAGATATTAACCCCCGGATATAAACCACTGGATATAAACCCCTGGATATGAACCCCTGGATATGAACCCCTGGATATGAACCCCTGGATATTAGCCCCTAGATATTAACCCCTGGATATAAACCCCTGGATATTAACCCCTGGATATTAACCTCTAGATATTAACCCCTGGATATTAACCTCTAGATATTTACCCCTGGATATTAACCCCTGGATATTAACCCCTGGATATTAACCCCTGGATATTAACCTCTAGATATTAACCCCTGGATATTAACCTCTAGATATTTACCCCTGGATATTAACCCCTGGATATTAACCTCTAGATATTTACCCCTGGATATAAACCCCTGGATATTAACCCCTGGATATAAACCCCTGGATATTAACCCCTAGATATTAACCCCTGGATATTAACCCCTGGATATTAACCTCTAGATATTAACCCCTGGATATTAACCTCTAGATATTTACCCCTGGATATTAACCCCTGGATATTAACCCCTGCATATTAACCCCTGGATATAAACCCCTAGATATTAACCCCAGAATATTAACCCCTAGATATTAACCCCTAGATATTAACCCCTGGATATTAACCCCTGGATATTAACCCCTGGATATAAACCCCTGGATATTAACCCCTAGATATTAACCCCTGGATATTAACCCCTGGATATTAACCCCTGGATATAAACCCCTGGATATTAACCCCTAGATATTAACCCCTGGATATTAACCCCTAGATATTAACCCCTGGATATAAACCCCTGGATATTAACCCCTGGATATTAACCCCTGGATATAAACCCCTGGATATAAACCCCTGGATATTAACCCCTAGATATTAACCCCTGGATATAAACCCCTGGATATAAACCCCTTGATATAAACCCCTGGATATTAACCCTTAGATATTAACCCCTGGATATTAACCCCTGGATATTAACTCTGGATATTAACCCCTGGATATAAACCCCTGGATATTAACCCCTGGATATAAACCCCTGAATATTAACCCCTGGATATTAACCCCTGGATATAAACCCCTGGATATAAACAACTGGATATTAACCCCTAGATATTAACCCCTGGAAATTAACCCCTGGATATTAACCCCTGGATATAAGAACATAAGAACATAAGAAATAGGAGCAGGAGTAGGCCAATCGGCCCCTCGAGCCTGCTCCGCCATTCAATAAGATCATGGCTGATCTGATCCTAACCGCCAATCTACTATCTATCACAGAACCATCTCCTGCATCTAACAGAATTGCACACACGAAATAGGAGCAGAATCAGGCTACACAGTCCCTGGGCCCGCTCCACTACCCACAGGGCCATGACCGATCCGAACCTAGACTCATGTCCAAATTCCTGCCCGCTCCCCGTAACCCTTAATGCCCTTTACTTCTAGGAAACTGTCTATTTCTGTTTTAAATTTAATTAATGTTGTAGCTTCTACAGCTTTTTGTGGCAGCATATTCCATGGACCTACCACCCTCTGAGTGAAGTAGTTCCTCCTCATCTCAGTTTTGAAAGAGCAGCCCCTTATTCTAAGACTATGTCCCCTAGTTCTCGTCTCACCCGTCATCGGGAACATCCTCCCCGCATCCACCCGATCCAACCCCTTCACAATCTTATATGTTTCAATAAGATCGCCTCTCATTCTTCTGAACTCCAATGAGTAGAGTCCCAATCTACCCAACCTCTCCTCATATGACCACCCCCCTCATCCCCGGGATTAACCGAATGAACCTTTTTTGCACTGCCTCGAGAGCAAGGATGTCTTTCCTTAAGTAAGGACACCAAAACTGTATGCAGTATTCCAGGTGCGGTCTCACCAATACCTTGTACAACTGAAGCAATACCTCCCTATTTTTATATTCTATCCCCCTAGCAATGAAAGCCAACATTCCATTTGCCTTCTTAATCACTTGCTGCACCTGCATACTAACCTTTTGAGTTTCGTGCACCAGGACCCCCAGATCCCTTTGCACTTCAGTACTCTCCAGTTTCTTGCCATTAAGATAATAAATTGCTCTAGGATTTTTCCTGCCAAAGTGCATCACCTCACACTTTCCAGTGTTGTATTCCATCTGCCAAATCTCTGCCCACTTACTTAGCCTGTCTATGTCCCCTTGCAGGTTTTTTATGTCCTCCTCATTCACTACTTTCCCTCCCATCTTTGTATCATCTGCAAATTTTGATATGTTACACTTGGTCCCTTCCTCCAAATCGTTAATATAGATTGTGAAGAGTTGGGGACCCAGCACTGACCCCTGTGGAACACCACTAGTTACTGATTGCCAGTCTGAGAATGAACCATTTATCCCAACTCTTTGCTTTCTGTTAGATAGCCAATCCTCTATCCATGCCAGAATATTACCCCCAATTCCGTGATTTTTTACCTTAAGCAATAATCTTTTGTGTGGCACCTTGTCAAATGCCTTTTGGAAGTCTAAATACACTACGTCCACTGGTTCCCCTTTATCCACTCTATATGTTACTTCCTCAAAGAACTCCAGCAAATTTGTCAAACATGACTTCCCCTTCGTAAAACCATGCTGACTTTGTCCTATTAAATTATGATTATCCAAATGTCCTGTTACTGTTTCCTTAATAATGGACTCCAAAATTTTACCTACCACAGATGTTAGGCTAACCGGTCTATAGTTACCAGCCTTCTGTCTACTGCCCTTTTTAAATAAGGGTGTTACATTAGCAGTTTTCCAGTCTGCCGGGACCTTAGCGGAATCCAGGGAGTTTTGAAAAATTATTACCAATGCATCTACAATCCCTACCGCCACTTCCTTCAAGACTCTAGGATGTAAGCCATCAGGTCCAGGTGATTTATCCGCCTTGAGTCCCATTATTTTACCGAGTACCACTTCCTTAGTGATTTTGATCGTGTTTAGCTCCTCTCCCCCTATAGCCCCCTGTTTGTCCAGTGTTGGGATATTCTGTACCCCTGGATATAAACCCCTGGATATTAACCCCTGGATATTAACCCCTGGATATTAACCCCTGGATATTAACCCCTGGATATTAACCCCTGGATATTAACCCCTGGATATTAATCCCTGAATATAAACCCCTGAATATTAACCCCTGGATATTAACCCCTGGATATTAACCCCTGGATATTAACCCCTGGAAATTAACCCCTGGATATTAACCCCTGGATATAAACCCCTGAATATTAACCCCTGGATATTAACCCCTGGATATAAACCCCTGGATATTAACCCCTGGATATTAACCCCTGGAAATTAACCCCAAGATATTAACACTTGGATATTAACCCCTGGATATTAACCCCTGGATATTAACCCCTGGAAATTAACCCCTGGATATTAACCCCTGGATATAAACCCCTGGATATTAACCCCTAGATATTAACCCCTGGATATAAACCCCTGGATATAAACCCCTGGATATTAACCCCTGGATATTAACCCCTAGATATTAACCCCTGGAAATTAACCCCTGGATATAAACCCCTGGATATTAACCCCTGGATATTAACCCCTGGATATTAACCCCTGAATATTAACCCCTGGATATTAACCCCTGGATATTAATCCCTGAATATAAACCCCTGGATATTAACCCCTAGATATTAACCCCTGGATATAAACCCCTGGATATAAACCCCTGGATATTAACCCCTGGATATTAACCCCTGAATATAAACCCCTGGATATTAACCCCTAGATATTAACCCCTGGATATAAACCCCTGGATATTAACCCCTGGATATTAACCCCTGGATATAAACCCCTGGATATTAACCCCTGGATATTAATCCCTGGATATAAACCCCTGGATATTAACCCCTGGATATTAACCCCTGGATATTAACCCCTGAATATTAACCCCTGGATATTAACCCCAGGATATTAATCCCTGGATATTATCCCCTGGATAATAACCCCTGGATATTAACCCCTGGATATTAACCCCTGGATATAAACCCCTGGATATAAACCCCTGGATATTAACACCTGGATATTAATCCCTGGATATTGACCCCTGAATCTTAACCCCTGGATATAAACCCCCGGATATAAACCACTGGTTATTAACCCCTGGAAATTAACCTCTGGATATTAACCCCTGGATACTAACCCCTGAATATTAACCCCTGGATATTAACCTCTAGATATTAACCCCTGGATATAAACCCCTGGATATTAACCCCTGGATATTAACCCCTGGATATAAACCCCTGGATATTAACCCCTAGATATTAACCCCTGGATATTGACCCCTGGATATTAACCTCTAGATATCAACACTTGGATATTAACCCCTGGATATTAACCCCTGGATATTAACCCCTGGATATTAACCCCTGGAAATTAACCTCTAGATATTAACACTTGGATATTAACCCCTGGATATTAACACTTGGATATTAACCCCTAGATATTAACCCCTGGATATTAACCCCTGGAAATTAACCCCTGGAAATTAACCCCTGGAAATTAACCCCTGGAAATTAACCCCTGGAAATTAACCCCTGGATATTAACCCCTAGATATTAACACTTGGATATTAACCCCTAGATATTAACACTTGGATATTAACCCCTAGATATTAACCCCTGGATATTAACCCCTGGAAATTAACCCCTGGAAATTAACCCCTGGAAATTAACCCCTGGATATTAACCCCTAGATATTAACCCCTGGATATTAACCCCTGAATATAAACCCCTGGATATTAACCCCTGAATATAAACCCCTGGAAATTAACCCCTGGATATTAACCTCTAGATATTAACCCCTGGATATAAATCCCTAGATATTAACCCCTGGATATTGACCCCTGGATATTAACCTCTAGATATTAACCCCTGGATATTAACCTCTAGATATTTACCCCTGGATATTAACCCCTGGATATTAACCCCTGGATATTAACCCCTGGATATAAACCCCTAGATATTAACACCAGAATATTAACCCCTAGATATTAACCCCTGGATATAAACCCCTAGATATTAACCCCTAGATATTAACCCCTGGATATTAACCCCTGGATATTAACCCCTGGATATAAACCCCTGGATATAAACCCCTGGATATTAACCCCTAGATATTAACCCCTGGATATTAACCCCTAGATATTAACCCCTGGATATAAACCCCTGGATATTAACCCCTGGATATTAACCCCTGGATATAAACCCCTGGATATAAACCCCTGGATATTAACCCCTAGATATTAACCCCTGGATATTAACCCCTAGATATTAACCCCTGGATATAAACCCCTGGATATTAACCGTTAGATATTAACCCCTGGATATTAACCCCTGGATATTAACTCTGGATATTAACCCCTGGATATAAACCCCTGGATATTAACCCCTAGATATTAACCCCTGGAAATTAACCCCTGGATATTAACCCCTGGATATAAACCCCTGAATATTAACCCCTGGATATTAACCCCTGGATATAAACCCATGGATATAAACCACTGGATATTAACCCCTGGATATTAACTCCTGGAAATTAACCCCTGGATATTAACACTTGGATATTAACCCCTGGATATTAACACCTGGATATTAACCCCTGGATATTAACCCCTGGATATTAACCCCTGTTTATTAACCCCTGGATATTAACCCCTGGATATTAACCCCTGGATATAAACCCCTGGATATTAACCCCTGGAAATTAACCCCTGGATATTAACACTTGGATATTAACCCCTGGATATTAACCCCTGGATATTAACCCCTGGATATTAACCCCTGGATATTAACCCCTGGATATTAACCCCTGGATATTAATCCCTGGATATAAACCCCTGGATATTAATCCCTAGATATTAACCCCTGGAAATTAACCCCTGGATATTAACACTTGGATATTAACCCCTGGATATTAACCCCTGGATATTAACCCCTGGATATTAACCCCTGGATATTAACCCCTGGAAATTAACCCCTGGATATTAACACTTGGATATTAACCCCTGGATATTAACCCCTGGATATTAACCCCTGGATATTAATCCCTGGATATAAACCCCTGGATATTAACCCCTGGATATTAACCCCTGGATATTAACCCCTGAATATTAACCCCTGGATATTAACCCCAGGATATTAATCCCTGGATATTATCCCCTGGATAATAACCCCTGGATATTAACCCCTGGATATTAACCCCTGGATATAAACCCCTGGATATAAACCCCTGGATATTAACACCTGGATATTAATCCCTGGATATTGACCCCTGAATCTTAACCCCTGGATATAAACCCCCGGATATAAACCACTGGTTATTAACCCCTGGAAATTAACCTCTGGATATTAACCCCTGGATACTAACCCCTGAATATTAACCCCTGGATATTAACCTCTAGATATTAACCCCTGGATATCAACCCCTGGATATTAACCCCTGGATATTAACCCCTGGATATAAACCCCTGGATATTAACCCCTAGATATTAACCCCTGGATATTGACCCCTGGATATTAACCTCTAGATATCAACACTTGGATATTAACCCCTGGATATTAACCCCTGGATATTAACCCCTGGATATTAACCCCTGGAAATTAACCTCTAGATATTAACACTTGGATATTAACCCCTGGATATTAACACTTGGATATTAACCCCTAGATATTAACCCCTGGAAATTAACCCCTGGAAATTAACCCCTGGAAATTAACCCCTGGAAATTAACCCCTGGAAATTAACCCCTGGAAATTAACCCCTGGATATTAACCCCTAGATATTAACACTTGGATATTAACCCCTAGATATTAACACTTGGATATTAACCCCTAGATATTAACCCCTGGATATTAACCCCTGGAAATTAACCCCTGGAAATTAACCCCTGGAAATTAACCCCTGGATATTAACCCCTAGATATTAACCCCTGGATATTAACCCCTGAATATAAACCCCTGGATATTAACCCCTGAATATAAACCCCTGGAAATTAACCCCTGGATATTAACCCCTGGATATTAACCTCTAGATATTAACCCCTGGATATAAATCCCTAGATATTAACCCCTGGATATTGACCCCTGGATATTAACCTCTAGATATTAACCCCTGGATATTAACCTCTAGATATTTACCCCTGGATATTAACCCCTGGATATTAACCCCTGGATATTAACCCCTGGATATAAACCCCTAGATATTAACACCAGAATATTAACCCCTAGATATTAACCCCTGGATATAAACCCCTGGATATTAACCCCTAGATATTAACCCCTGGATATTAACCCTGGATATTAACCCCTGGATATAAACCCCTGGATATAAACCCCTGGATATTAACCCCTAGATATTAACCCCTGGATATTAACCCCTAGATATTAACCCCTGGATATAAACCCCTGGATATTAACCCTGGATATTAACCCCTGGATATAAACCCCTGGATATAAACCCCTGGATATTAACCCCTAGATATTAACCCCTGGATATTAACCCCTAGATATTAACCCCTGGATATAAACCCCTGGATATTAACCGTTAGATATTAACCCCTGGATATTAACCCCTGGATATTAACTCTGGATATTAACCCCTGGATATAAACCCCTGGATATTAACCCCTAGATATTAACCCCTGGAAATTAACCCCTGGATATTAACCCCTGGATATAAACCCCTGAATATTAACCCCTGGATATTAACCCCTGGATATAAACCCATGGATATAAACCACTGGATATTAACCCCTGGATATTAACTCCTGGAAATTAACCCCTGGATATTAACACTTGGATATTAACCCCTGGATATTAACACCTGGATATTAACCCCTGGATATTAACCCCTGGATATTAACCCCTGTTTATTAACCCCTGGATATTAACCCCTGGATATTAACCCCTGGATATAAACCCCTGGATATTAACCCCTGGAAATTAACCCCTGGATATTAACACTTGGATATTAACCCCTGGATATTAACCCCTGGATATTAACCCCTGGATATTAACCCCTGGATATTAACCCCTGGATATTAACCCCTGGATATTAATCCCTGGATATAAACCCCTGGATATTAATCCCTAGATATTAACCCCTGGAAATTAACCCCTGGATATTAACACTTGGATATTAACCCCTGGATATTAACCCCTGGATATTAACCCCTGGATATTAACCCCTGGATATTAACCCCTGGAAATTAACCCCTGGATATTAACACTTGGATATTAACCCCTGGATATTAACCCCTGGAAATTAACCCCTGGATATTAACCCCTAGATATTAACCCCTGGATATTAACCACTAGATATTAACCCCTGGATATAAACCCCTGGATATTAACCCCTGGATATTAACCCATGGATATTAACCCCTGAATATTAACCCCTGGATATTAACCCCTGGATATTAACCCCTGAATATAAACCCCTGGATATTAACCCCTAGATATTAACCCCTGGATATAAACCCCTGGATATAAACCCCTGGATATTAACCCCTGGATATTAACCTCTGGATATTAACCCCTGAACATAAATCCCTGGATATTAACCCCTAGATATTAACCCCTGGATATAAACCCCTGGATATTAACCCCTGGATATTAACCCCTGGATATAAACCCCTGGATATTAACCCCTGGATATTAATCCCTGGATATTAACCCCTGAATATAAACCCCTGGATATTAACCCCTAGATATTAATCCCTGGATATAAACCCCTGGATATAAACCCCTGGATATTAACCCCTGGATATTAACCCCTGAATATTTACCCCTGGATATTAACCCCAGGATATTAACCCCTGGATATTAACCCCTGAATATTAACCCCTGGATATTAACCCCTGGATAATAACCACTGGATATTAACCCCTGGATATTAACCCCTGGAAATTAACCCCTGGATATTAACCCCTGGATATAAACCCCTGGATATTAACCCCTGGATATTAACCCCTAGATATTAACCCCTGGATATTAACCCCTAGATATTAACCCCTGGATATAAACCCCTGGATATTAACCCCTGGATATAAACACCTGGATATTAACCCCTGGATATTAACCCCTGGATATTAACCCCTAGATATTAACCCCTGGATATAAACCCCTGGATATTAACCCCTAGATATTAACCCCTGGATATAAACCCCTGGATATTAACCCCTGGATATTAACCCCTGGATATTAACCCCTGGATATAAACCCCTGGATATTAACCCCTAGATATTAACCCCTGGATATAAACCCCTGGATATTAACCCCTGGATATTAACCCCAAGATATAAACCCCTGGATATTAACCCCTGGATATTAACCCCTAGATATTAACCCCTGGATATTAACCCCTAGATATTAACCCCAAGATATAAACCCACGGATATTAACCCCTGGATATTAACCCCTAGATATTAACCCCAAGATATTAACCCCTAGATATTAACCCCTGGATATTAACCCCTGGATATTAACCCCTGTATACTAACCCCTAGATACTAACCCCTAGATATTAACCCCAAGATATTAACCCCTAGCTATTAACCCCTAGATATTAACCCCTGTATATTAACCCCTGTATATTATCCCCTGTATATTAACCCCTGTATACTAACCCCTAGATATTAACCCCTGTATATTAACCCCTGTATATTAACCCCTGTATATTAACCCCTGTATACTAACCCCTAGATATTAACCCCTAGATATTAACCGAAGATATTAACCCCTAGATATTAACCCCTAGATATTAACCCCTAGATATTAACCCCTAGATATTAACCCCTAGATATTAACTCCTGGATATTAACCCCTGGATATTAACCCCTGGCTATTAACTAGTGGATATAAACCCCTGGATATTAACCCCTGGATATTAACCCCTGGCTACTAACCCTTGGATATTAACCCCTGGATATTAACCCCTGGATATAAACCACTGGATATTAACCCCTGGATACTAACCCCTGGATATTAACCCCTAGATATTAACCCCTGGATATTAACACTTGGATATTAACCCTGGATACTAACCCCTGGATATAACCCCTGGATATTCCCCCTGGATATTAACACTTTGATATTAACCCCAATACTAACCCCTGGATATTAACACCTGGATATTAACCCCTGGATATTAACCCCCCGGATATTAAACCCTGGATATTAACCCTGATACTCACCCCTGGATATTAACCCCTGGATATTAACACTTGGGTATTAACCCTGATACTAACCCCTGGATATTAACCCCTGGATATTAACCCCTGGATATTAACCCTGAAACTAACCCCTGGATATTAACCCCTGGATATTAACCCTGAAACTAACCCCTGGATATTAACCCCTGGATATTAACCCTGAAACTAACCCCTGGAGATTAACCCCTGGATATTAACCCTGAAACTAACCCCTGAATATTAACCCCTGGATATTAACCCTGAAACTAACCCCTGGATATTAACCCCTGGATATTAACCCTGAAACTAACCCCTGGATATTAACCCCTGGATATTAAGCGCTGTATATTAACCCCTGGATAGTAACCCCTGGATATTAACCCTGATACTAACACCTGGATATTAACCCCTGGATATTAACCACCCGGATATTAAACCCTGGATATTAACCCTGATACAGGGCGGCACGGTGGCATAGTGGTTAGCACTGGTGCCTCACAGCGCCAGGGACCCGGGTTCGAATCTGACCTCGGGTGACTGTCTGTGTGGAGTTTGCACATTCTCCCCGTGTCTGCGTGGGTTTCCTCCGGGTGCTCCGGTTTCCTCCCACAGTCCAAAAATGTGTGGGTTAGGTTGATTTGGCTATGATAAATTGACCCCTAGTGTTAGGGGGGGATTAAATATGTGGGGTTACGGGGATAGGATGGGATATGTTAGGGGGAATTAAATACGTGGGGTTACGGGGATAGGGTGGGATATGTGTCGGTGCAGGCTCGATGGGGATTCTGTGTGGGAAAGCAGGGACAGGGTACTGGATTTGGATGATCAGCCATGATCGTATTGAATGGTGGAGCAGGCTCGACGGGCCGAATGGCCTACTCCTGCTCCTAGTTTCTATGTTTCTATGTTTCTATGTTACTCACCCCTGGATATTAACCCCTGGATATTAACACTTGGGTATTAACCCCGATACTATCCCCTGGATATTAACCCCTGGATATTAACCCTGAAACTAACCCCTGGATATTAACCCCTGGATATTAACCCTGAAACTAACCCCTGGATATTAACCCGTGGATATTAACCCAGATATTAACCCCTGGATATTAACCCCTGGATATTAAGCGCTGGATATTAACCCCTGGATATTAACCCTGATACTAACCCCTGGATATTAACCCCTGGATATAAACCACTGGATATTAACCCCTGGATACTAACCCCTTGATATTAACCCCTAGATATTAACCCTGGATATTAACCCCTGGATATTAACACTTGGATATTAACCCTGGATACTAACCCCTGGATATAACCCCTGGATATTCCCCCTGGATATTAACACTTGGATATTAACCCCGATACTAACCCCTGGATATTAACACCTGGATATTAACCCCCCAGATACTAACCCCTGGATATTAACCCCCCGGATATTAAACCCTGGATATTAACCCTGATACTCACCCCTGGATATTAACCCCTGGATATTAACCCTGAAACTAACCCCTGGATATTAACCCCTGGTTATTAACCCTGAAACTAACCCCTGGATATTAACCCCTGGATATTAACACTTGGGTATTAACCCCGATACTAACCCCTGGATATTAACCCCTGGATATTAAACCCTGGATATTAACCCTGAAAGTAACCCCTGGATATTAACCCCTGGATATTAATCCTGAAATTAACCCCTGGATATTAACCCCTGGTTATTAACCCTGAAACTAACCCCTGGATATTAACCCTGAAACTAACCCCTGGATATTAACCCCTGGATATTAACCCCTGGATATTAACTCCTGGATATTAACCCTGATACTAACCCCTGGATATTAACCCCTGGATATTAACCCCTGGATATTAAACGCAGGATATTAACCCCTGGATAGTAACTCCTGGATATTAACCCCTGGATAGTAACTCCTGGATATTAACCCCTGGATATTAACCCCTGGATATTAACCCCTGGATATTAACCCTGAAACTAACCCCAGGATATTAACCCCTGGATATTAACCCTGAAACTAACCCCTGGATATTAACCCCTGGATATTAACCCCTAGATATTAACTCCTGGATGTTAACCCCTGAATATTAACCCCTGGATATTAACTTCTGGATATTAACTTCTGGATATTAACCCCTGGATATTAACCCCTGGATATTAACCCCTGGATATTAACCCCTCGATATTAACCCCTGGATATTAACCCCTGGATAGTAACTCCTGGATATTAACCCCTGGATAGTAACTCCTGGATATTAACCCCTGGATATTAACCCCTGGATATTAACCCCTCGATATTAACCCCTGGATATTAACCCCTGGATAGTAACTCCTGGATATTAACCCCTGGATAGTAACTCCTGGATATTAACCCCTGGATATTAACCCTGAAACTAACCCCAGGATATTAACCCCTGGATATTAACCCTGAAACTAGCCCCTGGATATTAACCCCTGGATATTAACCCCTAGATATTAACTCCTGGATGTTAACCCCTGAATATTAACCCCTGGATATTAACTTCTGGATATTAACTTCTGGATATTAACCCCTGGATATTAACCCCTGGATATTAACTCTTGGATATTAACTCCTGGATATTTACCCCTGGATATTAACCCCTGAATATTAACCCCTGGATATTAACCCCTGGATATTAACCCCTGGATATTAACCCCTGAATATTAACCCCTCGATATTAACCCCTGGATATTAACCCCTGGATATGAACTCCTGGGTATTAACCCCAGGATATTAACCCCTGAATATCAACCCCTGGATATTAACTCCTGGACATTAACCCCTGGATATTAAAACCTGGATAATAACCCCTGGATATTAACCTGTGGAAATTAAAACCTGGATATTAACCCCTGGATAATAACCCCTGGATATTAACCCATGGATATTAACACTTGGATATTAACCCCTGGATATTAACCCCTGGATATTAAGAACATAAGAACATAAGAAATAGGAGCAGGCGTCGGCCAATTGGCCCCTCGAGCCTGCTCCGCCATTCAATAAGATCATGGCTGATCTGATCCTAACCACCAATCTACTATCACAGAACCATCTCCAGAACCTAACAGAATTGGACACACAAAATAGGAGCAGGATCAGGCTACACGGCCCCTGGGCCCGCTACGCCACCCACAGGGCCATGTCCGATCCGAACCTCGACTCATGTCCAAATTCCTGCCCGCTCCCCGTAACCCTTAATTCCCTTTACTTCTAGGAAACCGTCTATTTCTGTTTTAAACTTATGTAATGATGTAGCTTCTACAGCTTTTTGGGGCAGCATATTCCATGGACCTACCACCCTCTGAGTGAAGTAGTTCCTCCTCATCTCAGTTTTGAAAGAGCAGCCCCTTATTCTAAGACTATGCCCCCTAGTTCTAGTTTCACCCATCATCGGGAACATCCTCCCCGCATCCACCCGATCCAACCCCTTCACAATCTTATATGTTTCAATAAGATCGCCTCTCATTCTTCTGAACTCCAATGAGCAGAATCCCAATCTACCCCACCTCTCCTCATATGTCCATCCCCTCATCCCTGGGATTAACCGAGTGAACCTTCTTTGTACTGACTCGAGAGCAAGTATGTATTTTCATAAGTATGGACACCAAAACTGTATGCAGTATTCCAGGTGCGGTCTCACCAATACCTTGTACAACTGAAGCAATACCTCTCTATTTTTATATTCTATCCCCCTAGCAATGAAAGCCAACATTCCATTGGCCTTCTTAATCACTTGCTGTACCTGCATACTAACCTTTTGAGTTCCGTGCACCAGGATCCCCAGATCCCTTTGTACTTCAGTATTTTCCAGTTTCTTGCCATTAAGATAATAACTTGCTCTACTATTTTTCCTGCCAAAGTGCATAACCTCACACTTTCCAGTATTGTATTCCATCTGCCAAATCTCTGCCCACTTACTTAGCCTGTCTATGTTCCCTTGCAGATTTTTTATGTCCTCCTCACTCACTACTTTCCCTCCCATCTTAGTATCATCTTCAAACTTTGATATGTTACACTCGGTCCCCTCCTCCAAATCGTTAATATAGATTGTGAAGAGTTGGGGACCTAGCACTGACCCCTGCGGAACACCACTAGTTACTGATTGCCAGTCTGAGAATGAACCATTTATCCCAACTCTCTGTCTTCTGTTAGATAGCCAATCCTCTATCCATGCCAGAATATTACCCCCAATCCCGTGATTTTTTATCTTTAGCAATAATCTTTTGTGTGGCACCTTGTCAAATGCCTTTTGGAAGTCTAAATACACCACATCCACTGGTTCCCCTTTATCCACCCTGTATGTTACTTCCTCAAAGAACTCCAGCAAATTTGTCAAACATGACTTCCCCTTCATAAAACCATGCTGACTTTGTCCTATTAAATTATGATTATCCAAATGTCCTGTTACTGTCTCCTTAATAATGGACTCCAAAATTTTACCTACCACAGATGTTAGGCTAACCGATCTATAGTTTCCAGCCTTCTGTCTACTGCCCTTTTTAAATAAGGGTGTTACATTAGCAGTTTTCCAGTCTGCCGGGATCTTTGCTGTGTCCAGGGAGTTTTGGAAAATTATTACCAATGCATCCACAATCCCTACCGCCACTTCCCTCAAGACCCTAGGATGTAAGCCATCAGGTCCAGGTGATTTATCCGCCTTGAGTCCCATTATTTTACCGAGTACCACTTCCTTAGTGATTTTGATCATGTTTAGCTCCTCCCCCCCCCTATAGCCCCCTGTTTGTCCAGTGTTGGGATATTCTTAGTGTCCTCTACTGTAAAGACTGATACAAAATATTCATTCAGTGTATTTGCCATCTCCATATTTCCCACCATTAATTTCCCGGTCTCATCCTCTAAGGGACCAACATTTACTTTAGCCACCCTTTTTCTTTTTATATAACTATAAAACTCTTAGGGGGAAAAATTCAGCTGCTTGCGCCTCCCGTTAGCGCCTTAAATGGGCGCTAATGGGGCGTAAAGCAGCTAACGCCCGGGCGCAGCGCCGCCCACGCCTCCCGAAAAATTTAGTGGGAGGTTAGCGGCGGCGGCAGCCGGTAGCGCCCTGTGGCGCTGCGCCGCCGGCGATGACGTCATCGCCGTGCGCAGCGCCCCGCTCGCGCCCCGGCCGTGATCTTCAGTCGCGCCCCCTGATTTACCGCCAGACGCTATGTCCGACGGGTTCAGGGGGGCGTACGTGCGGCCGGGGCGGCGATATTTAAAGGGGAGGTGGCAGGCGGCCATTTTTGTTGCTGGCCGCCTGCCAGCACCTGCCCCCGTTGCTGTCCCCGGCCCCCGTGAAGCCCCCCCAGCGTGAAGTGCCGGCTGCGCTCCAAGAGCCCGGCACTTCTCTTGAGTGCCGGGCTCTTTTGCCGGCACTCCCGATCCCTGGGAGCCCAGCTGGGCCCCGGTTCGCGCTGCGCAAGGCCCCTCCCCTTTAAGAAGGGGAGGAAGGCCTGCAATACCGCGGCGCGACGTGCCGCAGCGCGTGGCGCTGCGGCACGTAGCGCCAGGATATTCACTCGCAGCGCCCCAAGAGGGATGCGGGTTGCTTCCAGTTGCGCCCCGCTTCCCTCTTGGGGCGCAACCACTGAAGTTCCGGCGCGGGGCCGCTAATTTTTTCGGGGCGCTAAAAGTCGCGCCCCGGCGAGGTTAGCGCCCCAAATGGGGCGCGACTCAATTTTTACCCCTTACTATCTGTTTTTATATTTTTTGCTAATTTACTTTCATAATCTATCTTCCCTTTCTTAATCAATCTTTTTGTTATTTTTTGCTGTCTGTTAAACCCTTTTCTTCTCAGTGGAATATATATTTTTTGGAAGTTGTAAAATAACTCCTTAAATGTACACCACTGATCATGTATCGTCTTACCCTTTAATCTATTTTCCCAATCCACTCTACTCAATTCTGCTCGCATACCTTCATAGTCACCTTTATTCAAGCTTAGCACGCTTGTTTGAGATTCAACCTTCTCACCCTCTAATTGAATATGGAATTCAACCATGTTATGGTCACTCATTCCAAGGGGATCCTTTACTAGGACATTTTTAATTAATCCTGTCTCGTTACACAGGACCAGATCTAAGGTTGCTTGCCCCCTGGTCGGTTCAGTTACATACTGCTCAAGAAACCCATCCCTAATACATTCAATGAACTCATCCTCAAGGCAGCCCTGCCCCATTTGATTTGTCCAATTAATATGATAGTTAAAATCCCCCATAATTATAGATGTTCCCTTATTACAAGCCTCAACTATTTCCTGATTGATACTCTGTCCAACAGAGTTGCAACTGTTCGGAGGCCTATAGACTACGCCCACTAGTGTTTTTTTCCCCTTATTATTCCTTATCTCCACCCAAACTGTTTCATTATCCTGATCTTTTGACCCAATATCATTTCTCTGTATTACAGTGATTCCTTCCTTTATTAACATAGCCACCCCACCTCCCCTTCCTTCCTGCCTGTCCTTCCTGATCGTTAAATAACCTGGTATGTTTAATTCCCAGGCATTGTCACCCTGCAGCCATGTTTCTGTAATGGCCACAAGATCATACCCATATGTAGTTATTTGTGCCATTAACTCGTCTATTTTGTTACGAATGCTACGTGCATTCAGATAGAGAACTTTCAAATATGTTTTGTGACACTTAGTTCCTGCTTTTGCCCTTTTTATTACTTTACCTTTTACTCCATACCTTCTGCCCCTTCCTGACACACTCTGGTTTTTAATTTCCCCACTGCTACCTAAGTCTATGACCTTCTCTGTTATCATTTTTATTATTTGCTCTCTAGGAACCTTCCCCCCCACTAGTTAGTTTAAAGCCCTCTCTACAGCCCTAGTTATATGATCCGCCAGGACTCTAATCCCAGCACTGGCCAAGTGAAGCCCGTCCCAACGGAACAGCTCCCTCCTGCCCCAATACTGGTGCCAGTGTCCCAGGAAGCAAAACCCATTTCTCCCACACCAGTCTTTGAGCCACTCATTTAACTCTCTAATTTTATTTGTCCTAGTCAAATTCGCTCGTGGCTCAGGTAATAATCCAGAGATTATTACCCTTGAAGTTCTGTTTTTTAATTTGACCCCTAGCTGCTCATACTCCTTTAAGAGAACCGGCTTCCTTGTCCTATCTACGTCGTTTGTACCAACATGGACCACGACAACTGGATCCACCCCCTCCCACTGCAAGTTTCTTTCCAGCCCAGAGGAGATGTCCTTAACTCTGGCACCGGGCAGGCAACACAGCCTTCGGGACTCTCGCTCTTGGCTGCAGAGAACTCTATCTATCCCCCTAATAATACTATCCCCTACCACTACAACATTTCTATTTACTCCCCCCTCTTGAATGGCCCCCCGTTCCATGGTGCTGTGGCCAGGTTGCTCATCCTCCCTGCAGTTCCTGCTCCCGTCCCCACAGGGAGTAAGAGCCTCGAACCTGTTGGACAAGAGCAAGGGCTGCGGCTTCTCCAACACTACCTCCTGGATCCCCGTACCTGCCTCACTCATAGTCACACCCTCCTGTCCCTGACCATGGGCTACATCTGAATTAATTAACTTCAT
This sequence comes from Squalus acanthias, assembly GCA_030390025.1. Taxonomy (NCBI): domain Eukaryota; kingdom Metazoa; phylum Chordata; class Chondrichthyes; order Squaliformes; family Squalidae; genus Squalus; species Squalus acanthias. The sequence goes on along the minus strand of JASTWF010000116.1, from coordinate 653,644 downwards.
AGGTGTGACCACCTCCTGAAACACAGAGTCCAGGTACTTCTCCCCCTCCCTGATGTGTCGCAGTGTCTGAAGCTCAGACTCCAGCTCATCAATACGGAGCTGGAGTTCCTGTAGCAGCAGACACTTGTCACAGATGTAATCACTGTGAGCCTCAACGGGGTCCAGCGGCTCCCACATCTCGCAACAGCAACACATCAGCTGCTCCATTCTATGTAATTAATTAAAAAAATATATATTGTTAGTTATGGACACTCTCTGTCCGATTATAGATGCTAGTATCCCCTCTAATTAATCCCTCTAAATTACACCAGTTAAATGGTTTACCAATAGTCACTCTGCACCAGAAAGGCCTTATTAACTACAACCCACTGAGTTAAAGTTTGAAAAGAGCACCCTACACCCCACTCACCCGAACTCACACTTACCCAAACTCACAGCACTCTCTGGATATTAACCCCTGGATATTAACCCGTGGATATTCACCCTTGGATATTGACCCCTGGATATTAACCCTTGGATATTAACCCCTGGATATTAACCCCTGGATATCAACCCTTGGATATTAACCCCTGGATATTAACCCCTGGATATTAACCCCTGGATATTAACCCCGATATTAACCCTAACTAGAGCAGTGCAATCACACAACACACAGATTGCTAAGAAATGTTCCTTAATGGCCCATAGATCAGACATTATCAGAACAAACATTGCCTTTTACAGGTCCATTCGGAGCCTGAGAACCATTATATAATTACACAGGGCACCGACACACTCAAAGGGATGTAGAACTCGAGCAACATCCATCTGAGTATTTGTGGGAGCCCGTGAGTCTGTCTCAGACCGAAGCTGCTTCCGACAAGTTTCATCAACAATCCACTCAGTCCCGTTAATTGCTGCTTTATTGGGACCCAGCGACAGGCTCACACTGACACTTTCAGCAACATCAAACCTCCAGCTTCCAGCTCCTTCCCACACAGGAACAGGAGGAGGCCATTCAGCCCCTCGAGCCTGTTCCACCATTCGTAGGAACAGGAGGAGGCCATTCAGCCCCTCCAGCCTGTTCCACCATTCGTAGGAACAGGAGGAGGCCATTCAGCCCTTCGAGCCTGTTCCACCATTCGTAGGAACAGGAGGAGGCCATTCAGCCCCTCAAGCCTGTTCCATCATTCGTAGGAACAGGAGGAGGCCATTCAGCCCCTCGAGCCTGCTCCAGCATTCGTAGGAACAGGAGGAGGCCATTCAGCCCCTCGAACCTGTTCAACCATTCGTAGGAACAGGAGGAGGCCATTCAGCCCCTCGAGCCTGCTCCAGCATTCGTAGGAACAGGAGGAGGCCATTCAGCCCCTCGAGCCTGTTCCACTATTTGTAGGAACAGGAGGAGGCCATCAATATAAGATAGTCATTAATAAATCCAGGAGGGAATTCAGGAGAAACTTCTTCACCCAGAGAGTGGTGAGAATGTGGAACTCGCTACCACAGGGAGTGGTTGAGGCGAATAGCATAGGTGTATTAAGGGGAAGCTGGATAAACACATGAGGGAGAAAGGAATAGAAGGATATGCTGATTGGGTGAGATGAAGAGAGGTGGGAGGAGGCTCGTGTGGACCAGTTGGGCCGAATGGCCTGTTTCTGGGCTGGACATTCTCCGTGTATTTGAATGATTCCAACACACGACTCATTCCCTAAGGTGCCTCCGATCAGCGGCGGAGTGACGATTGGAAGTGGATTTATTCACAAAGCAGACTGGAGAATGTGATCAGTTCACACAAACAGCAACTGAACATGGAAATATATTCACTGGGGAATATGGAATAATCGTCAGCTGGTGAAAGAGAGATTGCACGAAGTGTGTTCATTACAAACTCCAGACACGCTCAACAGCCCATAATCAGTGCTCAGCGCGGTAACATTATCCTGTCAGCGTTATTACTTTATTACACGCTTCATTTTAATGGATAATAACAGTGTTTGAAACTGCGCTCCCCGACTCGCTCAGTAAGAGGACTCAGAGCCACAGTGACTGGGCCAATAGGAGGCTCGTGTCCCTGATCTCAGTTCACCCGTAGCCCAGGCCCAAAGGCTGGGGGAGGCCCATCATTTCCGGCTCCGTTTTCTGTCCAGAATCTTTGTGTTAAATCGATGGGCCTCAATCCCAGGCTTTGGGCCTGTGCTAAACAACAATTGGCCCTCAATAGAAGCTGGTTGGAGTGAGCTGGAGACCAGGCCCAGAGATAAAGGCGGCCGCACTGAGATTTCATTCACTGAAATGTCGACAACATTGAGAAATATGGAATTACACGGCCAGACTCATTCTCTGCGAGCGAGTAAGATCTCGGATTTCCTTCTAATGGTCGGATTCAGTCACTCGCGGGAAAGAGAATCTTTTATTTAAAATTCTCCGTATCATCAACATTGACTTTTATCTCCTTTGTGGCCGTTAGATTTGCAAGTTGGTGAAAAGTCTCGTAATAGAATTGTAATGGAATATAATTGAAATGGAATATAATTGTAATGTAATAGAATCATAGAATCAGAGAATGACACAGCACAGAAGGAGGCCATTCACCTTCAATCTGTGTCCTCTGGTTACCGACCCTCCTGACACTGGAAACAGTTTCTCCTTATTTACTCTATCAAAACCCCTCATGATTTTGAACACCTCTATCAAATCCCCTAACCTTCTCTGCTCTAAGGAGAACAACCCCAGCTTCTCCAATCTCGTCACATAACTGCAGTCCCTCATCCCTGGAACCATTCTAGTAAATCTCCTCTGCACCATCTCCAAGGCCCTGATATCCTTCCTAAAGTGCGGCGCCCAGAATTGGAAACAATACTCCAATGGGGTCGAACAACTGTTTTATAATTCTAATGTAGATCGAGTTAATAAGGAGAAACTGTTTCCAGTGGCAGGAGGGTCGGTAACCAGAGGACACAGATTGAAGGGAATTGGCAAAAGAACCAGAGGGGAGATGAGGAGAAAGGGCATGTGGGAGCTCGTGGACACCATTGAGGTCCAAGGCGACCACATCTGCAGCAAATGTTGGCTGCTCGAGGAACTTCAGCTCACAGTTGATGAGCTGGAGTCCGAGCTTCAGACACAGTGACACATTAGGGAGGGGGAGCACTACCTGGACATTATGGGGGAAAAATTCAGTTGGTTGCGCCTCCCGTTAGCGCCTTAAGAGGGCGCTAATGGGGCGCAAAGCAGCTAGCGCCCGGGTGCGGCGAAGTTTGCGCCACTCGAGAAATTAACTAGACATTTTGCGGTGGCGCTAAACACTACCGCCACGATCTCCTGCGCCGGCAGATCATGACGTCACTCGAGTGTGCAACGCCCCGGTATCGCCCCGGAGCGGATATTGAGTGGCGCCCCCTGCCTTACCGCCTGACGCTAGCAACGACAGGTTGAGGGGAGCGTTCTGCAGTCATGAAGGGAAAGGGGGAGCGCTATTTAAAGGTGACCACTTCCTGCCTTTTATTGTTGGTGCCATTTTTGAACTACGCATTCTGAGAGAGAGAGGGAGAGACTTCTGGAGAGATTCAACGTTGTGTGAAGGAGTTTTGGGTACTGAGCAGCACTTTGCAGGTTCATTTTGATTTTCCATTCCTTGTATTGATTTAGCAGAGACTGTGGGGGCTGCACTCTGAGCTCTTTGCCTGGTACTCTCCATTGTTCTTTCCAGCACATTTGATGTGCAAGTCTCTCCAGGCCGAGATTCAAGGCTGCAATGAGTAGGATGTGGATGGAAAGCAAGATTAACCATCCCCTTTAAGAACTGGCCCGTGCCATTGTGTGTGTGTTCCATTGCTGACTGACATTACATGAGCTTCGCCACCGCTCTGAGTTAGCGCCTCACTCCTCGCCCTTTGCGCCTTAAGACAGGTGTGCAGCGCCTGATTTAGCGCTCCAATCACCTCCAGGGGCGTTAAAAGTGAAGTTTCCAGTCAGTGGCGATAATTAGCGGCAGGCGCTAATTTTTGCGCCCGGACGATATTTGCGCCCCAAACGGTGCGCGACTGAATTTTTCCCCCTATGTTCCAGGAGGCAGTCACACCCACTAGAATAATTACTTCCAATTTGGCCCATGGTCAGGGACAGGAGGGTGTGACTACAAGCGAGACAGGTATTGGGATCCAGGAGGTAGTGGTGGAGGAGCCTCAGCCCTTGGCCTTGTCCAACAGGTACGAGATTCTTGCTCCCTGTGTGGACGAGGCCAGGGACTGCAGGGAGGATGAGCAAACTGACCACAGCACCGTGGTACAGGGAGCCATTCAAGTGGGGGGAGCAAATAGAAATGTTGTAGTGATTGGGGACAGTATAGTGAGGGGGATAGATACTGTTCTCTGTAGCCGAAAGCGTGAGTCCCGAAGGCTGTGTTGCCTGCCCAGTGCCAGGGTTAAGGACATCTCCTCTGGGCTGGAGAGAAACTTGGAGTGGGAGGGAGTGGATCCAGTTGTCATGGTCCACATAGCTACCAATGACATAGGTAGGACAAAGAAAGAGGTTCTGCTGAGGGAGTATGAGCAGCTAGGGGCTAAATTAAAAAGTAGAACCATAAAGGTAATAATCTCTGGATTACTAGCTGAGACACGAGCGAATTTGCATAGGGTAAATAAGATCAGAGAAATGAACGAGTGGCTCAAAGACTGGTGTGGGAGAAATGGGTTTCGATTTGTGGGGCACTGGCATCAGTACTGGGATAAGAGGGAGCTGTTCCATTTGGACGGGCTTCACTTGAACCATGCTGGGGCTAGAGTCCTGGCAAATCGAATAACTAGGGTTGTAGAGAGGGCTTTAAACAAAATAGTGGGGGGGAGGATCCAGGTGAGCAGGAATTTAAAAAGTCAATGAGAAATGAGAAAGAAATAGAGCAGGATAGAGATGGGGGAAATAATAACCAGTGTGTGACAGGAAGGGACAGAATGTTTAAAAGTAAGAGTGTAACAGAAAAAAAGGCCAAAACAAGGAAAAATGGTAAAAAGACAAAGTTAAAAGTTCTATATCTGAATGCACGCAGCATTCGTAACAAGATAGATGAGTTGACGGCACAAATAGATACAAATGGGTATGATCTGATCGCCATTACAGAGACGTGGTTGCAAGGCGACCAGGGCTGGGAACTGAATATTCCAGGGAATATGATAATTCGGAAGGATAGAAAGAAAGGAAAGGGAGGTGGGGTGGCTTTGTTGGTAAAGGATGGGATCAGTGCAGTGGTGAGAAGTGATATTGGCTCAGAAGATCAAGATGTAGAATCGGTTTGGGTGGAGATAAAAAATAATAAGGGAAAAAAGTCTCTGGTGGGCGTAGTCTACAGGCCCCCGAACAGTAGCAATGCTGTTGGACAGAGTATAAATCAACAAATAATGGAGGCCTGTAAAAAAGGTACGGTAATAATCATGGGTGATTTTAATCTCCATATTTATTGGACAAATCAAATTGGCCATGGTAGCCTGGAGCAGGAGTTCATAGAGTGCATCCGGGATGTTTTCCTAGAACAGGATGTAATGCAACCAACCAGGGAGCATGCTATCTTGGATCTGGTACGATGCAATGAGACAGAATTAATAAATGATCTCCGAGTAAAGGATCCTCTAGGAAAGAGTGATCATAGCATGGTTGAATTTCAAATTCAGTTGGAGGGTGAGAAAGTTGAGTCTCAAACAAGTGTCCTGATCTTAAACAAAGGCAATTATAATGGCATGAGGGCAGAATTGGCTAAAGTGGACTGGAAAAATAAATTAAAAGGTAAGGAAGTTAAAATGCAGTGGCGGACATTTAAGGAGATATTTCAGAACTCTCAACAAAAATATATTCCAGTGAGAAAAAAAGATTTTAAGAGAAGGGAGCACCATCCGTGGCTAACTAAGGAAGTAAAGGATGGTATCAAATTGAAAACGAAGGCATACAATGTTGCCAAGATTGGTGGGAGACCAGAGGATTGGGAAATTTTTAAAAACCAGCAAAGGATGGCTAAAAAATAATAAAGAGAGAGAAGATGAATTATGAGAGTAAACTGGCAAGAAACAATAAAACAGATAGTAAGAGCTTCTACAGGTATATAAAAAGGAAGAGGGTAGCTAAAGTAAACGTTGGTCCCTTAGAGGATGAGACTGGGGAGTTAATAATGGGGAACGGGGAAATGGCAGAGACTCTGAACAAATATTTTGCATCTGTCTTCTCTGTAGACGACACTAACAACATCCCAATAATGGATAATCAAGGGGCCACAGGGAGTGGGGAACTCAAGACAATCACTATCACTAAGGAAATAGTACTCGGTAAAATAATGGTACTAAAAGACGACAAGTCCCCTGGACCAGATGGCCTGCATCCCAGGGTCTTAAAAGAAGTGACTGTAGAGATAGTGGATTCATTGGTTGCAATATACCAAAATTCCCTGGACTCTGGAGAGGTCCCAGCGGATTGGAAAACCGCTAATGCAACACCCCTATTTAAGAAAGGAGGGAGACAGAAAGCAGGAAACTATAGACCAGTTAGCCTAACATCTGTCGTTGGGAAAATGCTGGAGTCCTTCATTAAGGAAGCAGTAGCAGGGCATTTAGAAAAACATACTGCAGTCAAACAGAGTCAGCATGGTTTTAGGAAAGGGAAATCATGTTTAACAAATTTGCTGGAGTTCTTTGAGGATGTAACAAGCAGGGTGGACAAGGGTGAGCCTGTGGATGTGGTGTATTTGGATTTCCAGAAGGCATTCAATAAGGTACCACATAAAAGGTTACTGCATAAGATAAGAGCTCACGGAGTTGGGGGTAATATATTAGCATGGATAGAGAATTGGCTAACTAACAGAAAGCAGTGAGTCGGGATAAATGGGTCATTTTCTGGTTGGCAAACGGTAACTAGTGGGGTGCCACAAGGATCGATGCTGAGGCCCCAACTATTTACAATCTACATTAATGACTTGGATGAAAGGATCGAGTGTAATGTAGCCAAGTTTGCGGATGATACAAAGATGCGTGGGAAAGCAAGTTGTGCAGAGGACTCAAAGGGCTGGATTTTGATACTCCGGTCAGGTTGGTGTCGTGAATCCCACATTTTGGCTTGTAAACCCGCCTCCATCGAGATGTGGCCAACCCACTGTATTTTCCCTTGATTGACCTTGTTGAGCCCGCCCAGTGGGCTCAGCAGGCCAATTAAGGGCCACCCGGCAACAGGTGACGTCACAGATTGACATTTCATCTGTCAAGAGCTTTTGACAGATGAAATATCAGCGTTTGACAGCTCTGTGAAGCTGTCAAACACTGACAATATGATTTCTAACTTCAGTCTTTCCTCTCAGGCTGAGTTAGAAATCATTCCAGCACAGAAAACAGAAGGCTGCAGTTTTTGACAGGACCACGGCTTTTCTGCTTTCTGTGCCGTTGAGATTTCTGACTCCCGAGAGCTGAAGGGCTGACACCTGCAGGAGGAAGTTAAGGTAAGTAAAACTTTTTCCACACTTAGCACTTACCTTACACACTTACCTCTGCACACATGCACCCATCACTCACCTGCCCACCAGACATATCGACCCCTCCAACCCCTGCAGACCCATGGTCCGAACGCTAACTTGGCGTGGTTGCCACCTGTCGGGAAGCCCACATTTCACCCTTTAAAATCGGGATTATCCAAAAAAACTACCTGTTAACAGGCAGTTAATTGTCACTAATCCCTTCCCGCCTCGGGGAGTCGGGTCTCAGCACAGGTTGGGTACCCGCCTCCAGCGAAACTGGCATGGAGGCGGGTTGGAGTTGGGATGGGGTCGGGACCCCCGAATCTGCAACTTTAACCCCCCCCACCCCCCCGCCTCCAAACCCGACTCCACGGGTCATTGAAAATCCAGCCCAAAGAACCTACAAAGGGATATAGACAGGCTAAGTGAGTGGGCAAACAATTGGCAGATGGAGTAGAATGTGGGAAAGTGCGAGGTTATCCACTTTGGCAGGAAAAATAAAAAAGCAAACTATTATTTAAATGGAGAGAGATTACAAAATGCTACAGTTCAGAGGGACCTGGGGGTCCTTGTGCATGAAACACAAAAAGTTAGCATGCAGGTACAGCAAGTAATCAAAAAGGCAAATGGAATGTTGGCCTTTATTTCAAGGGGGTTGGAGTATAAAAGCAGGGAAGTCCTGCTACAACTGTACAGGGCGTTGGTGAGACCACACCTGGAGTACTGCGGTCAGTTTTGGTCTCCTTATTTAAGGAAGGATATACTTGCATTGGAGGCAGTTCAGAGACGATTCACTAGATTAATTCCAGAGATGAGGGGTTTGACTTATGAGGAAAGGTTGAGCAGGCTGGGCCTATACCCATTGGAATGTGACTGGAGATGGTGAGCGTGTGTTGGTGTGACTGGAGATGGTGAGTGTGTGTTGGGGGTGTGACTGGAGATGGTGAGCGTGTGTTGGGGTTGTGACTGGAGATGGTGAGCGTGTGTTGGGGGTGTGACTGGAGATGGTGAGCGTGTGTTGGGGGTGTGATTGGAGATGGTGAGTGTGTGTTAGGGGTGTGACTGGAGATGGTGAGTGTGTGTTGGGGATGTGACTGGAGATGGTGAGTGTGTGTTGGGGGTGTGACTGGAGATGGTGGGCGTGTGTTGGTGTGACTGGAGATGGTGAGCGTGTGTTGGGGGTGTGACTGGAGATGGTGAGCGTGTGTTGGTGTGACTGGAGATGGTGAGCGTGTGTTGGGGGTGTGACTGGAGATGGTGAGCGTATGTTGGGGGTGTGACTGGAGATGGTGAGCGTGTGTTGGGGGTGTGACTGGAGATGGTGAGCGTGTGTTGGTGTGACTGGAGATGGTGAGTGTGTGTTGGTGTGACTGGAGATGGGGAGCGTGTGTTGGGGGTGTGACTGGAGATGGTGAGCGTGTGTTGGTGTGACTGGAGATGGTGAGCGTGTGTTGGGGGTGTGACTGGAGATGGTGAGCGTGTGTTGGGGGTGTGACTGGAGATGGTGAGCGTGTGTTGGGGGTGTGACTGGAGATGGTGAGCGTGTGTTGGTGTGAATGGAGATGGTGAGAGTGTGTTGGTGTGACTGGAGATGGTGAGCGTGTGTTGGTGTGACTGGAGATGGTGAGCATGTGTTGGGGGTGTGACTGGAGATGGTGAGTGTGTGTTGGTGTGACTGGAGATGGTGAGCGTGTGTTGGGGGTGTGACTGGAGATGGTGAGCGTGTGTTGGGGGTGTGACTGGAGATGGTGAGTGTGTGTTGGGGGTGTGACTGGAGATGGTGAGCGTGTGCATGTTGGTGTGACTGGAGATGGTGAGTGTGTGTTGGGATGTGTGACTGGAGATGGTGAGCGTGTGTTGGGGGTGTGACTGGAGATGGTGAGCGTGTGTTGGGGGTGTGACTGGAGATGGTGAGTGTGTGTTGGGGGTGTGACTGGAGATGGTGAGTGTGTGTTGGGGGTGTGACTGGAGATGGTGAGTGTGTGTTGGGGGTGTGACTGGAGATGGTGAGCGTGTGTTGGGGGTGTGACTGGAGATGGTGAGCGTGTGTTGGGGGTGTGACTGGAGATGGTGAGTGTGTGTTGGTGTGACTGGAGATGGTGAGCGTGTGTTGGGGGTGTGACTGGAGATGGTGAGCGTGTGTTGGGGGTGTGACTGGAGATGGTGAGCGTGTGTTGGGGGTGTGACTGGAGATGGTGAGCGTGTGTTGGGGGTGTGACTGGAGATGGTGAGCGTGTGTTGGGGGTGTGACTGGAGATGGTGAGCGTGTGTTGGTGTGACTGGAGATGGTGAGTGTGTGTTGGTGTGACTGGAGATGGTGAGCGTGTGTTGGGGGTGTGACTGGAGATGGTGAGCGTGTGTTGGTGTGACTGGAGATGGTGAGCGTGTGTTGGTGTGACTGGAGATGGTGAGTGTGTGTTGGTGTGACTGGAGATGGTGAGCGTGTGTTGGGGGTGTGACTGGAGATGGTGAGCGTGTGTTGGGGGTGTGACTGGAGATGGTGAGCGTGTGTTGGGGGTGTGACTGGAGATGGTGAGCGTGTGTTGGGGGTGTGACTGGAGATGGTGAGCGTGTGTTGGGGGTGTGACTGGAGATGGTGAGTGTGTGTTGGTGTGACTGTAGATGGTGAGCGTGTGTTGGGGGTGTGACTGGAGATGGTGAGTGTGTGTTGGGGGTGTGACTGGAGATGGTGAGTGTGTGTTGGGGGTGTGACTGGAGATGGTGAGCGTGTGTTGGGGTTATGACTGGAGATGGTGAGCGTGTGTTGGGGGAGTGACTGGAGATGGTGAGCGTGTGTTGGTGTGACTGGAGATGGTGAGCGTGTGTTGGGGGTGTGACTGGAGATGGTGAGTGTGTGTTGGGGGTGTGACTGGAGATGGTGAGCGTGTGTTGGGGGTGTGACTGGAGATGGTGAGCGTGTGTTGGTGTGACTGGAGATGGTGAGTGTGTGTTGGGGGTGTGACTGGAGATGGTGAGTGTGTGTTGGTGTGACTGGAGATGGTGAGCGTGTGTTGGTGTGACTGGAGATGGTGAGCGTGTGTTGGGGGTGTGACTGGAGATGGTGAGCGTATGTTGGGGGTGTGACTGGAGATGGTGAGCGTGTGTTGGGGTTGTGACTGGAGATGGTGAGCGTGTGTTGGTGTGACTGGAGATGGTGAGTGTGTGTTGGGGGTGTGACTGGAGATGGTGAGCGTGTGTTGGGGTGTTACTGGAGATGGTGAGCGTGTGTTGGGGGTGTGACTGGAGATGGTGAGTGTGTGTTAGGGGTGTGACTGGAGATGGTGAGCGTGTGTTGGTGTGACTGGAGATGGTGAGCGTGTGTTGGGGGTGTGACTGGAGATGGTGAGCGTGTGTTGGGGGTGTGACTGGAGATGGTGAGCGTGTGTTGGGGGTGTGACTGGAGATGGTGAGCGTGTGTTGGTGTGAATGGAGATGGTGAGAGTGTGTTGGTGTGACTGGAGATGGTGAGCGTGTGTTGGTGTGACTGGAGATGGTTAGCATGTGTTGGGGGTGTGACTAGAGATGGTGAGTGTGTGTTGGTGTGACTGGAGATGGTGAGCGTGTGTTGGGGGTGTGACTGGAGATGGTGAGCGTGTGTTGGGGGTGTGACTGGAGATGGTGAGTGTGTGTTGGGGGTGTGACTGGAGATGGTGAGCGTGTGCATGTTGGTGTGACTGGAGATGGTGAGTGTGTGTTGGGATGTGTGACTGGAGATGGTGAGCGTGTGTTGGGGGTGTGACTGGAGATGGTGAGTGTGTGTTGGGGGTGTGACTGGAGATGGTGAGTGTGTGTTGGGGGTGTGACTGGAGATGGTGAGTGTGTGTTGGGGGTGTGACTGGAGATGGTGAGCGTGTGTTGGGGGTGTGACTGGAGATGGTGAGCGTGTGTTGGGGGTGTGACTGGAGATGGTGAGTGTGTGTTGGTGTGACTGGAGATGGTGAGCGTGTGTTGGGGGTGTGACTGGAGATGGTGAGCGTGTGTTGGGGGTGTGACTGGAGATGGTGAGCGTGTGTTGGGGGTGTGACTGGAGATGGTGAGCGTGTGTTGGGGGTGTGACTGGAGATGGTGAGCGTGTGTTGGGGGTGTGACTGGAGATGGTGAGCGTGTGTTGGTGTGACTGGAGATGGTGAGTGTGTGTTGGTGTGACTGGAGATGGTGAGCGTGTGTTGGGGGTGTGACTGGAGATGGTGAGCGTGTGTTGGTGTGACTGGAGATGGTGAGCGTGTGTTGGTGTGACTGGAGATGGTGAGTGTGTGTTGGTGTGACTGGAGATGGTGAGCGTGTGTTGGGGGTGTGACTGGAGATGGTGAGTGTGTGTTGGGGGTGTGACTGGAGATGGTGAGCGTGTGTTGGGGGTGTGACTGGAGATGGTGAGTGTGTGTTGGGGGTGTGACTGGAGATGGTGAGCGTGTGTTGGGGGTGTGACTGGAAATGGTGAGCGTGTGTTGGGGGTGTGACTGGAGATGGTGAGCGTGTGTTGGTGTGAATGGAGATGGTGAGAGTGTGTTGGTGTGACTGGAGATGGTGAGCGTGTGTTGGTGTGACTGGAGATGGTTAGCATGTGTTGGGGGTGTGACTGGAGATGGTGAGTGTGTGTTGGTGTGACTGGAGATGGTGAGCGTGTGTTGGGGGTGTGACTGGAGATGGTGAGCGTGTATTGGGGGTGTGACTGGAGATGGTGAGTGTGTGTTGGGGGTGTGACTGGAGATGGTGAGCGTGTGCATGTTGGTGTGACTGGAGATGGTGAGTGTGTGTTGGGATGTGTGACTGGAGATGGTGAGCGTGTGTTGTGGGTGTGACTGGAGATGGTGAGTGTGTGTTGGGGGTGTGACTGGAGATGGTGAGTGTGTGTTGGGGGTGTGACTGGAGATGGTGAGTGTGTGTTGGGGGAGTGACTGGAGATGGTGAGTGTGTGTTGGGGGTGTGACTGGAGATGGTGAGCGTGTGTTGGGGGTGTGACTGGAGATGGTGAGTATGTGTTGGTGTGACTGGAGATGGTGAGCGTGTGTTGGGGGTGTGACTGGAGATGGTGAGCGTGTGTTGGGGGTGTGACTGGAGATGGTGAGCGTGTGTTGGGGGTGTGACTGGAGATGGTGAGCGTGTGCTGGGGGTGTGACTGGAGATGGTGAGCGTGTGTTGGGGGTGTGACTGGAGATGGTGAGCGTGTGTTGGTGTGACTGGAGATGGTGAGTGTGTGTTGGTGTGACTGGAGATGGTGAGCGTGTGTTGGGGGTGTGACTGGAGATGGTGAGCGTGTGTTGGTGTGACTGGAGATGGTGAGCGTGTGTTGGTGTGACTGGAGATGGTGAGTGTGTGTTGGGGGTGTGCCTGGAGATGGTGAGTGTGTGTTGGGGGTGTGACTGGAGATGGTGAGCGTGTGTTGGGGGTGTGACTGGAGATGGTGAGCGTGTGTTGGGTGTGTGACTGGAGATGGTGAGCGTGTGTTGGGGGTGTGACTGGAGATGGTGAGCGTGTGTTGGGGGTGTGACTGGAGATGGTGAGCGTGTGTTGGTGTGACTGGAGATGGTGAGCGTGTGTTGGGGGTGTGACTGGAGATGGTGAGTGTGTGTTGGGGGTGTGACTGGAGATGGTGAGCGTGTGTTGGGGGTGTGACTGGAGATGGTGAGCGTGTGTTGGGGGTGTGACTGGAGATGGTGAGTGTGTGTTGGGGGTGTGACTGGAGATGGTGAGCGTGTGTTGGGGGTGTGACTGGAGATGGTGAGCGTGTGTTGGGGGTGTGACTGGAGATGGTGAGCGTGTGTTGGGGTGTGACTGGAGATGGTGAGTGTGTGTTGGGGGTGTGACTGGAGATGGTGAGTGTGTGTTGGGGGTGTGACTGGAGATGGTGAGCGTGTGTTGGGGGTGTGACTGGAGATGGTGAGCGTGTGTTGCTGTGACTGGAGATGGTGAGCGTGTGTTGGGGGTGTGACTGGAGATGGTGAGCGTGTGTTGGGGGTGTGACTGGAGATGGTGAGTGTGTGTTGGGGGTGTGACAGGAGATGGTGAGCGTGTGTTGGGGGTGTGACTGGAGATGGTGAGCGTGTGTTGGGGGTGTGACTGGAGATGGTGAGCGTGTGTTGGGGGTGTGACTGGAGATGGTGAGTGTGTGTTGGGGGTGTGACTGGAGATGGTGAGCGTGTGTTGGGGGTGTGACTGGAGATGGTGAGTGTGTGTTGGGGGTGTGACTGGAGATGGTGAGTGTGTGTTGGGGGTGTGACTGGAGATGGTGAGCGTGTGTTGGTGTGATTGGAGATGGTGAGCGTGTGTTGGGGGTGTGACTGGAGATGTTGAGTGTGTGTTGGGGGTGTGACTGGAGATGGTGAGTGTGTGTTGGGGGTGTGACTGGAGATGGTGAGTGTGTGTTGGGGGTGTGACTGGAGATGGTGAGCGTGTGTTGGGGGTGTGACTGGAGATGGTGAGCGTGTGTTGGGGGTGTGACTGGAGATGGTGAGTGTGTGTTGGGGGTTTGAGCTGGAGGAGTGACGTCGGGCCCAGAAGGTGACTGTGGATTGTGATGCTCGAGCTGAAGGGGAACAGCATTACGTGGGAGGAAGTGAGACCTTCAGAGACTATATCTGCTCGCAGTGTAGCAGTTTATAAAAACCTGGAGTATTTATATTAGAAAATGGGTTATAAATATCCCCGTTACTAGTCTGTGTGTCAGTCACAGCCCAGAGTAACACCTTGTGTCGTGAAGCAGGCCGTGGGAGGGTCACCAATCCCAGAGTGTGACAGTGTTTAAAGGGGCAGCTTTGTAAACTAAGAATCAGAATAATTTTGCTTTTCTGCGGCTGAGATTGAGGGGAGATGATGCTTTTGCTATTCCTCCTCTCCTGAAGGAGCTGACTCAATCCCAGTCCAGAGACTCGAGCCAGAATCCAAGCAGACATTCTCGGTGCAGTACTGAGGGAGTGCTGCACTGTTGGAGGGGCAGTACTGAGGGAGCGCTGCACTGTCGGAGGGTCAGTACTGAGGGAGCGCTGCACTGTCGGAGGGACAGTGCTGAGGGTGTGCTGCACTGTCGGAGGGGCAGTACTGAGGAAGTGCTGCACTGTCGGAGGGTCAGTACTGAGGGAGCGCTGCACTGTCGGAGGGGCAGTACTGAGGGAGTGCTGCACTGTCGGAGGGGCAGTACTGAGGAAGTGCTGCACTGTCGGAGGGTCAGTACTGAGGGAGCGCTGCACTGTCGGAGGGACAGTGCTGAGGGAGCACTGCACTGTCGGAGGGGAAGTACTGAGGGACTGCTGCACTGTCGGAGGGTCAGTACTGATGGAGCGCTGCACTGTCAGAGGGGCAGTACTGAGGGAGCGCTGCACTGTCGGAAGGGGCAGTACTGAGGGAGCACTGCACTGTCGGAGGGGCAGTACTGAGGGAGCGCTGCACTGTCGGAAGGGGCAGTACTGAGGGAGCGCTGCACTGTCGGAGGGGCAGTACTGAGGGAGCGCTGCACTGTCGGAAGGGGCAGTACTGAGGGGGCGCTGCACTGTCGGAGGGGCAGTACTGAGGGAGTGCTGCACTGTCGGAGGGGCAGTGCTGAGGGAGCGCTGCACTGTCGGAGGAGAAGTACTGAGGGAGTGCTGCACTGTCAGAGGGGCAGTACTGAGGGAGTGCTGCCCTTTTCAGAGGGGCAATACGGAGGGAGCGCTGCACAGTCAGAGGGGCAGTACTGAAGGAGTGCCGCACTGTCGGAGGGGCAGTACTGAGGGAGCACCGCACTGTCGGAGGGGCAGTACTGAGGGAGCGCCGCACTGTCGGAGGGGCAGTACTGAGGGAGCGCCGCACTCTCGGAGGGGCAGTACTGAGGGAGTGCCGCACTGTCGGAGGGGCATTACTGAGGGAGTGCTGCACTGTTGGAGGGGCAGTACTGAGGGAGCGCTGCACTGTCGGAGGGGCAGTACCGAGGGAGCGCTGCACTGTCGGTGGGGCAGTACTGAGGGAGCGCTGCACTGTCGGAGGGGCAGTACTGAGGGAGTGCTGCACTGTCGGACGGACAGTACTGAGGGAGCGCTGCACTGTCGGACGGGCAGTACTGAGGGAAGAGCTGCTCTGGCGGAGGGGCAGTACTGAGGGAGCGCTGCACTGTCGGACGGGCAGTACTGAGGGAGAGCTGCACTGTCGGAGGGGCAGTACTGAGGGAGCGCTGCACTGTCGGAGGGGCAGTACTGAGGGAGCGCTGCACTGTCGGACGGGTAGTACTGAGGGAGAGCTACTCTGGCGGAGGGGCAGTACTGAGGGATGGCGCCGCACTGTCGGAGATCCAGAAACAGGACTGCCCCGGTAGACCCATCGTTTCAGCCTGTTCTTGCCCCACGGAACTTATCTCTTCCTATCTCGACTCTATTTTTTCTCCCCTTGTCCAGTCTCTTCCCACTTACATCCGCGACTCTTCCGATGCCCTCCGCCATTGTAACAGTTTCCATTTTCCCGGCCCCAACCGTCTCCTCTTCACTATGGACGTACAATCCCTCTACACCTCCATTCCCCACCAGGATGGCCTGAGGGCGCTCCGCTTCTTCCTTGAACAGAGGCCCAACCAGTCCCCATCCACCACCACCCTCCTCCGCCTGGCTGAACTTGTTCTCACATTAAACAACTTTTCCTTTGACTCTACCCATTTCCTCCAAATTAAAGGTGTTGCTATGGGTACCCGCATGGGTCCTAGCTATGCCTGCCTTTTCGTGGGATATGTGGAACACTCTTTGTTCCAGTCCTACTCGGGTCCCCTCCCTCACCTCTTTTTCCGGTCCATTGATGACTGTATCGGTGCCGTCTCCTGCTCTCGCCCTGAACTAGAACATTTCATTCACTATGCTTCCAATTTCCACCCTTCCCTCACCTTCACATGGTCCATCTCCGACTCTTCCCTTCCCTTCCTCGACTTCTCCATCTCCATCTCTGGGGATAGGTTATTGACTAACATTCACTACAAGCCCACTGACTCCCACAGCTACCTGGACTACACTTCCTCCCACCCTGCCTCCTGTAAGGACTCTATTCCATTCTCCCAGTTTCTCCGTCTCTGCCGCATCTGCTCTGATGATGCCACCTTCCATACCAGTGCTTCCGACATGTCTTCCTTTTTCCTCAACCGAGGATTCCCCTCTACCGTGGTCGACACGGCCCTCGACCGTGTCCGTTCTATCTCCCGCACTTCTGCCCTCACCCCTGCCCCTCCCTCCCGGAACCACGATAGGGTTCCCCTTGTCCTCACCTTTCACCCCACCAGCCTCCACATTCAACGGATCATCCTCCGCCATTTCCGCCACCTCCAGCGTGATCCCACCACCAAACACATCTTCCCCTCACCTCCCCTTTCAGCATTCCGCAGGGACCGCTCCCTCCGCGACACCCTAGTCCACTCCTCTACCACCCCCAGCACCCCTTCCCCTTCGCCCGGCACCTTCCCGTGCACGCGCAGGAGATGCAACACATGCCCTTACACCTCCCCTCTTCCCACTGTCCAGGGCCCCAAACACCCCTTCCAGGTGAAACAGCGATTTACTTGTACTTCCTGCAATTTAGTATACTGTATTCGCTGCTCACGATGTGGTCTCCTCTACATTGGGGAGACCAAACGCAGATTGGGTGACCGCTTTGCGGAACACCTCCGTTCAGTCCGTAAGGGGGACCCCGAGCTCCCGGTGGCCTGTCACTTTAATTCACCGCTTCACTCCCACTCTGACCTCACCGTCCTCGGCCTATTACACTGTTCCACGGAAGCGCAGCGTAAGCTCGAGGAACAGCACCTCATCTTTCGTTTAGGCACGCTACAGCCCTCTGGACTCAATATCGAGTTCAACAATTTTAGATCATAACCTCAGCTCCAATCACATTTATATTTTATTTTTTCCACCCTTTTATTTGCCCCCCCCACCTTTTTTTTCCTCCTAGAAGCTGGCAGCTGTCCTTCATTCTGCCAGTGGATTTCACACTTCTTTCAGCCTTAATCTGTCACATTAACACCACCTCTAGCCTTGCATATCTCTTAATGTCTCTTAATGTCTCTTCATCTCCCCCTTTGTTCTTTTATCCCCTCCCCCCTTTTCCCAGCTTTACTCTGGCCTGAAATCTATTTGATTTCCGGCTCTTCACAGTTCTGACGAAAGGTCATCGACCTGAAACGTTAACTCTCTTTCTCTCTCCACGGATGCTGCCTGGCCTGCTGAGTTTTTCCAGCGTTTTCTGTTGTTATTTCAGTACTCAGGGAGTGCTGCACTGTCGGAGGCGCAGTACTGAGGGAGCGCTGCACTGTCGGAGGGGCAGTACTGAGGGAGCGCTGCACTGTCGGAGGGGCAGTACTGAGGGAGTGCTGCCCTTTTCGGAGGGGCAGTACGGAGGGTGCGCTGCACAGTCAGAGGGGCAGTACTGAAGGAGCGCCGCACTGTCGGAGGGGCAGTAATGAGGGAGCACCGCACTGTCGGAGGGGCAGTACTGAGGGAGCGCCGCACTGTCGGAGGGGCAGTACTGAGGGAGCGCCGCACTCTCGGAGGGGCAGTACTGAGGGAGCGCCGCACTGTCGGAGGGGCATTACTGAGGGAGTGCTGCACTGTCGGAGGGGCAGTACTGAGGGAGCGCTGCACTGTCGGAGGGCCAGTACTGAGGGAGCGCTGCACTGTCAGAGGGGCAGTACTGAGGGAGCGCTGCACTGTCGGAGGGGCAGTACTGAGGGAGTGCTGCACTGTCGGAGGGGCAGTACTGAGGGAGCGCTGCACTGTCGGAGGGCCAGTACTGAGGGAGCGCTGCACTGTCGGAGGGGCAATACTAAGGGAGCGCTGCACTGTCGGAGGGGCAGTACTGAGGGAGTGCTGCACTGTCGGAGGGGCAGTACTGAGGGAGCGCTGCACTGTCGGAGGGCCAGTACTGAGGGAGCGCTGCACTGTCAGAGGGGCAGTACTGAGGGAGCGCTGCACTGTCGGAGGGGCAGTACTGAGGGAGCGCTGCACTGTCGGAGGGGCAGTACTGAGGGAGCGCTGCACTGTCGGTGGGGCAGTACTGAGGGAGCGCTGCACTGTCGGACGGGCAGTACTGAGGGAAGAGCTGCTCTGGCGGAGGGGCAGTACTGAGGGAGCGCCGCACTGTCGGAGAGGCAGTACTCAGGGAGTGCTGCACTGTCGGAGAGGCAGTACTCAGGGAGCGCTGCACTGTCGGAGGGGCAGTACTGAGGGAGCGCTGCACTGGAGGAGGGGCGGTACTGAGGGAGCACTGCACTGTCGGAGGGGCAGTACTGAGGGAGTGCTGCACTGTCGGAGGTGCAGTACTGAGTGAGCCAGCACTTTCGGAGGGACAGTACTGAAGGAGCCCTGCACAGTCGTGGGGTAGCACTGAGGGAGCGCTGCACTGTCGGAGGGGCAGTACTGAGGGACTGTTACACTGTCAGAGGGGCAGTACTGAAGGAGCGCTTCTCTGTCCGAGGCGCATTACTGATGGAGCGCTGCACTGTCGGAGCGGCAGTACTGAGGGAGCGCTGTACCGTCGGAGGGGCATTACTGAGGGGACGCTGCACTGTCGGAGGGGCAGTACTGAGGTAGCGCTGCACTGTCAGATGGGCAGTACTGAGGGAGCGCTGCACTGTCGGATGAGAAGTACTGAGGGAGTGCTGCACTGTCGGAGGCGCAGTACTGAGGGAGCGCTGCACTGTCGGAGGGGCATTACTGAGGGAGCGCTGCACTGTCGGACGGGCAGTACTGAGGGAGTGCTGCACTGTCGGAGGGGCAGTACTGAGGGAGCTCTGCACTGTCGGAGGGGTATTACTGAGGGAGTGCTGCACTGTCGGAGGGGCATTACTGAGGGAGCGCTGCACTGTCGGACGGGCAGTACTGAGGGGGCGCTGCACTGTCGGAGGAGCAGTACTGAGGGAGCGCTGCACTGTCGGAGGGGCATTACTGAGGGGGCGCTGCACTGTCGGAGGGGCATTACTGAGGGAGCGCTGCACTGTCGGAGGGGCAGTACTGAGGGAGCTCTGCACTGTCGGAGGGGTATTACTGAGGGAGTGCTGCACTGTCGGAGGGGCATTACTGAGGGAGCGCTGCACTGTCGGACGGGCAGTACTGAGGGGGCGCTGCACTGTCGGAGGAGCAGTACTGAGGGAGCGCTGCACTGTCGGAGGGACATTACTGAGGGGGCGCTGCAGTGTCGGACGGGCAGTACTGAGGGAGTGCTGCACTGTTGGAGGGGCAGTACAGAGGGAGCTCTGCACTGTCGGAGGGGTAGTACTGAGGGAGTGCTGCACTGTTGGAGGAGCAGTACTGAGGGAGCGCTGCACTGTCGGAGGGGCAGTACTGATGGAGCGCTGCACTGTCGGAGGGGCAGTGCTGAGGGAGCGCTGCACTGTCGGAGGGGCAGTACTGAGTGAGTGCTGCACTGTCGGAGGGGCAGTACTGAGGGAGCCCTGAACTGTCGGAGGGGCAGTACTGAGGGAGTGCTGCACTGTCGGAGGTGCTGTTCTTTGGTTGAGACGTTAAACTGAAGTCCCATCTGTCCTCTCAGGTGGATGTAAAAGATCCCACGGCAATATTCGAAGAAGAGCAGGGGAGTTATCCCCGGAGTTCTGACCAATATTTATCTCTCAACCAAAATCATTAAATAAAGGATAATTGGCCACTTATATCATTTGGTATCTTAACGAGAGTCATTTAGCCGCCTCCTATTGGCTGCTGTGATTCACAACTGGTGATTATTTCTGTTTAACGCTGCAGATAATGGGAGGCAGAGTCTGAAGGTGGGGTCAAAGGCCGAAGGCCGATGGTCGAATCAGGAGCAGCACCTCTTCCAAAATTCATTGATTTTATTTCTCTCCAAACAGGGAACTGATGCCAGAAGGAAGAGATGATCGATGGGAAACAGACTCTGGTCAGGAGACAGTCATCACATTGGGTCCCAGTACTGACTGATCAGCCAATCAGAATATCTGTCTGACAGCGAACAGCTGGGGGAAAACAGCTGGAATCCCAACACCTGGAACATCTGTACCAACACTGGGAAAACAGCTGGAATCCCAACACCCGGCCATCTGCAAGCACCGAGATCGCCACTCTCTGTGAGGGGTCCAGTCGGAGCAGAGACCCCTGAATCACCCCAAGACAGACCGAGATCGCCGCTCTAAGTGCGGGGTCCAGTCGGAGCAGAGACCCCTGAATCACCCCAAGACAGACCGAGATCGCCGCTCTCTGTGCGGGGTCCAGTCGGAGCAGAGACCCCTTGAATCACCCCCAGACGGACCGAGATCGCCGCTCTCTGTGCGGGGTCCAGTCGGAGCAGAGACCCCCTGAATCACCCCCAGACAGACCGAGATCGCCGCTCTCTGTGTGGGGTCCAGTCGGAGCAGAGACCCCCTGAATCACCCCCAGACAGACCGAAATCGCCGCTCTCTGTGCGGGGTCCAGTCGGAGCAGAGACCCCCTGTATCATCCCCAGACAGACCGAGATCGCCGCTCTCTGTGCGGGGTCCAGTCGGAGCGATGCGTCTGTCCGGTTTGTTGCCCCTTCAGGCCCTTTGGGCGGCCCTGTCTCTCGCCGCTCAGCACTTCCCGTCCTGGGGTCACTACGACCTGTGTAAGACTCAGGTTCACTGGGACCAGGGGCTGAGTTGGGATTACATGGCCTGCCAGCCCGAGGCCGCCCTGCTCACCAGGTTCCTGAAGGTCAGGTTGGATCCCTCCGACAGTACGTGTGGAGAGACCCCCGAGATGTACTGCACGCTGGTGAGTAGAAGCCTTTCTGAGCCAGCCTCTGTTGTGTGTCGCGCTGTGAATCGACGCTCACTGAACGGCCTTTATCAAAGGGAATTCCATCCAAACTCCTACACTTGCTTCATTAACAGAGGCATCGAGTACAAAGCAAGCGAGTTATGGTGAACCTTTATAAATCACTGGTGAGGCCCCAGCTGGAGTATTGTGGCCAATTCTGGGCACCACACTTTAGGAAGGATGTCAAGGCCTTGGAGAGGGTGCAGAGGAGATTTACTAGAATGGTGCCAGGGATGAGGGACTTCAGTTATGTGGAGAGACTGGAGAAGCTGGGATTGTTCTCCTTGGAGCAGAGAAGGTTAAGAGGAGATTTAATCGAGATGTTCAAAATCATGAAGTGTTTTGATCGAGCAGATAAGGAGAAACTGTTTCCAGTGGCAGGAGGGTCGGTAACCAGAGGACACAGATTGAAGGAATTCGCAAAAGAGCCAGAGGGGAGATGAGGAGAATGTTTTTACCAGCGAGTTGTTGTGATCTGGAATGCGCTGCCTGAAAGGGCGGTGGAAGCAGATTCAATAGTAACTTTCAAAAGGGAATTGGAGAAATACTAGAAAAGGAAAGATTTTCATGGCTGTGGGGAAAGAGCAAGGAGTGGGACTAATTGGAGAGCTCTTTCAAAGAGCCGGCACAGGCACGATAGGCCGAACGACCTCCTCCTGTGCTGTCTGATTCTATGATTCTATTCAGTGTGGTTTTTGAATATATCCTTCAAGCAAACTTTAAATATTGAGGCCCTAAACGGAGCAGGGTTTGGAGTCCGGCTATTCTCCCTCTGGATTATTGTCTTGGTGGAGTTTTTTTATTCATTCTCGGTATGTGGGAATTGTCGGCAAGACCAGTATTTACTGCCCATCCCTAGTTGCCCCTTGAGAAAGTGGTGCTGGGCCTTCCTCTTGAACCGAAGGAGACATTACGACAGGTAACCAAAATCTTGGTCATAGAGGTTGGTTTTAAGGAAGGACTGTAAGGAGGAGAGAGAGGGAGAGAGGCGGAGTGGTTTAGGGAGAGAATTCCAGAGCTTAGGGTCCAGGCAGCTGAAGGCCCGGCCGTCAATGGTGGGGTGAAGGAATTGGGGGATGGACAAGAGGTCAGAGTTGGAGGAGCGCAGAGATCTCGGAGGGTTGTTGGGCTGAAGGAGGTTACAGAGATAGAGAGGGGCAATTTTACTGGACTGGGAGCCAATGTAGTTGAGCGAGCCCAGGAGTGATTGGTGGAGGGGATTTGGTGTGAGTGAGGATATGGGCAGCAGAGTTCTGGATGAGCTAGCGGAGGGTGCAAGGTGTGGCGCTGGCCGGGAGAGCGGTGGAATCATCGAGTATAGAGGTGAGAAAGGTCAGGGTTTCAGCAGCAGTTGAGCTGAGCCGGCTGCAGACGGGCGATGTTACCGAGGTGGAAGTAGGCGGTCTTGGTGATGGTGAGGACATAGAGACGGAATAACAGTCTGATAAGATGCATTTAGTGAGACTGTGGGAGATGTAACCCTGCTGGACTGAACAGCGAAGGTCAGGACACGTAAAACACAAAACTCGCTGCTGCTCAGCATCTCGCCATAAGGGGTGGCAGTATTTGTAAAATTAGACCCGGTAATAGATGTGAGGAGGAAGGTCGAATGTTTCTAAACCCCCCTGGAGCCCCTGACCCTGTGTCTGAACCCTATCCAATATCTCCAGTGGAGAATATGTCCAATTGTGTCTCTGAACCCTGTCCAATATCTCCAGTGGGGAATTTGTCCAATTGTGTCTCTGAATGCTGTTGTAGGGGGTGGTGATGGGGTCAGCCTTCACTTTCTGACTCAGTGAGCGGTTCGAATCGCTCCCACACCCCTCTGGTTCCTAGACTTTGGACTTATTTAGGGGTTGTGAACAAAAATGCAGTAGACAAAAGGTTCTGATGAAAGAATTTTTACTTTATTAAAAGAAAAAGGTAACAAACTTAAAACAAATTTAATACTTAAACACAGATTGGGGAGCACACGGTACAGGCGAGGGGGAAAGTCAATATACCAAACAAAAACCTTATCCCTCCCAAAGATCCCACTATCTAGCTAGGTTTTTGGTTTCAGGAGATCAGGGACAATGCTCACCAACGAATCCTTGATAGGATTTTAGAGTCTTTTGTTTAAAAGACTCCGTAAGGCACTTGTTGCTGCGAGGTGTCTGATGATCACTGAGGCAGTCGCTCTGGTTTCTTCTTGTGTGCTGGTCTGTTTTCTGGCCTTCCTCCTCGTGGTTTTTGCTGGAGCAGGGAGAGAGCTGTGTCAGCGTAGTCAGCGAGTCCAAAAAGGAAAGAAGTTTTTGGACAGGCTTTCAATTATACTGTCTTTTTTTCGCGCCCAAAAACCCCATTCTAAAACGGATTCCTTTAGGTTGCAAATGAACCTTGCTTAGTCCATTTGTCTAGTTTTGGCGGGCTTGCCAGTTCCGATGGCTTTAGCTCAGTGTTAAACATGTCCTGATCGTTTTCCGATTTAAACGCAGCCTTATATTCGCGCCAATCTCAACCCTATTGTCCTAGGGCTTTTGGCGGGCTTTTAAATCTGTCCTGTGGATACCTGGTTGATTGGCTTTTGATGAAGTACTAAGGAGGAAAAATTCAGTTGGTTGCGACTCCCGTTAGCGCCTTAAGAGGGCGCTAATGGGGCGCAAAGCATCTAGCACCCAGGCGCGGCGAAGTTTGCGCCGCTCGTGAAATTAACTAGACATTTTGCGGCGGCGCTAAACACTACCGCCACGATCTCCTGCGCCGGCAGATCGTGACGTCAGTCGAGTGCGCAACGCCCCGATATCGCCCCAGAGTGGATATTGAGTGGCGCCCCCTGCCTTACCGCCTGACGCTAGCAACGACAGTTTGAGTGGAGCATTCTGCAGTCATGAAGGGAAAGGGGGAGCGCTATTTAAAGGTGACCGCTTCCTGCCTTTTATTGTTGGTGCCATTTTTGAACTATGCATTCTGAGAGAGAGAGAGAGAGACTTCTGGAGAGTTTCAACGTTGTGTGAAGGAGTTTTGGGTACTGAGTAGCACTTTGCAGGTTCATTTTGATTTGCCATTCCTTGTATCGATTTAGAAGAGACTGTGGGGGCTGCACTTTGAGCTCTTTGCCTGGTACTCTCCATTGTTCTTTCCAGCAGATTTGATGTGCAGGTCTCTCCAGGCCGAGATTCAAGGCTACAATTAGCAGAATATGGATGGAAAGTGAGATTAACCATCCCCTTTAAGAACTGGCCCGTGCCATTGTGCGTGTGTTCCATTGCTGACTGACATCACATGAGCTTCGCCAGCGCTCTGAGGTAGCGCCTCGCTCCTCGGCCTTTGCACCTTAAGACAGGTGTGAAGCGCCTGATTTAGCGCTCCAATCACCTCCAGGGGCGATAAAAGTCAAATTTGCAGTCGGTGGCGATAATTAGTGCCAGGCGCTAATCTTTGCGCCCGGCCGATAATTGCGCCCCAAATGGGGCGATACTGAATTTCTCCCCCTAAATGTTTTATTGATTTCAGGCTTCTGGTATCCTGTTTGGGCCTGGGAATTTCAAAAGGGGGTCTTGGATTATTCATATTTCGATGTGTGTGTGAGGTTTTGGGTTTGTCTCTTCCTCTTTGGTTGGATTGCAGTGTAAACAATTCCCAGACAGCTTGATTGGGCCCCAAGGCCCAAAGCTGTCCACTGCCTGGCCACGCCCCTCCGCAGCTTGTCTTGTGTCTGTGAAAGGTGTCTCTCCCAACAGTAAGATTCAAAAGTCATTTTCCTCAGGGTTTTTCTTCCCTGATCTTTAAAATGTCCAATACTGAGGTTTTTACATCAAATCACTTCACTCAGGTCCCATCATCCCAAGTTTGTATGAAAGGTCCAAAAATCACTCCCTTTAGGGCTCTGTTCGAGTTTCTGGGGGATTTTGCGAAGCCTACACTGTCCAATATCTCCAGTGGGGAATATGTCCAATTGTGTCTGAACCCTGTCCAATATCTCCAGTGGGGAATATGTCCAATTGTGTCTGAACCCTGTCCAATATTTTCAGTGGGGAATATGTCCAATTGTGTCTGAACCCTGTCCAATATCTCCAGTGGGGAATATGTCCAATTGTGTCTGAACCCTGTCCAATATCTCCAGTGGGGAATATGTCCAATTGTGTCTCTGAACCCTGTCCAATATCTCCAGTGGGGAATATGTCCAATTGTGTCTCTGAACCCTGTCCAATATCTCCAGTGGGGAATATGTCGAATTGTGTCTCTGGCCACTGATGTTTATAATGTTCAGTCTCTCTGGGGCTGCTGGGAGACTTTTTCATTTCCTGAGGATCCCATTTCGCCCAAAAGGCTCCAGACTGGATCCCAATGAGTGTTGCTGTAATCTCACCGTGCCTGACAACCTGATCTGAGCGGGTTTCAGTCCGATATAAATCTCCTACAATGAAGTCATTGAGATGTAAATTCAGGACTGTTTCTAAATATTAATTATCCTCTCGTTGAGTTAATCATCTGATCAGGATAACTGGTTCCTACTTCATTGTTAGAGGGAAAACTCCTTGTTTAATCATCAGCCATATGTTTCACAAATAATTAAAAATGCGTAATTTATTGCAGAACATGCAGTTTATCAGAGGGAATTATTCTCCAGCTCAATCAGTAATCTGTTATATAAATACTCGGAGTCTTTGAGGTAAATCTTGCAGCAGTTCCACATTGCACTGTGGGAGCTGTGTGTGAAACACTGCCCGGACCCAGTGAGACCAGACTCGGTGTTACTGTGTCAGTTTCACCTCCTCAGGACGTCCCAAAGCGCTTCACAGGCATCAGCTGTGTCTCAGTGGGCAGAACTCTCCCCTCTGAGTCAGAATGTTGTGGGTTCAAGTTCCACTCCAGAGACTGGAGCACAAAATCTCGGCTGACACATTAGTGCATTACTGAGGGAGTGCTGCACTGTCGGAGAGTCAGTACTGAGGGAGTGCTGCACTGTCAGAGGGGCAGTACTGAGGGGGCGCTGCACTGTCAGAAGGGCAGTACTGAGAGAGCGCTGCACTGTTGGAGGGGCAGTACTGAGGGAGTGCTGCACTGTCAGAGGGGCAGTACTGAGGGGGTGCTGCACTGTCGGAGGGGCAGTACTGAGGGAGCGCTGCACTGTCGGAGGGGCAGTACTGAGGGGGCGCTGCACTGTCAGAGGGGCAGTACTGAGGGGGTGCTGCACTGTCGGAGGGGCAGTACTGAGGGAGCGCTGCACTGTCGGAGGGGCAGTACTGAGGGGGCGCTGCACTGTCAGAGGGGCAGTACTGAGGGAGCGCTGCACTGTCGGAGGGGCAGTACTTAGGGAGCACTGCACTGTCGGAGTGGCATTACTGAGGGAATGCTGCACAGTCAGAGGGGCAGTACTGAGGGAGCGCTGCACTGTTGGAGGGGCAGTACTGAGGGGGCGCTGCACTGTCGGAGGAACAGTACTGGGTGAGCGCCGCACTGTCGGAGGGACTGTACTGAGGGAGCGCCGCACTGTCGGAGGGACAGTACTGAGGGAGCGCTGCACTGTCGGAGGGGCAGTACTGAGGGAGCGCTGCACTGTTGGAGGGGCATTACTGAGGAAGTGCTGCACTGTCGGAGGGGCAGTACTGAGGGAGCACTGCACTGTCGGAGGGGCATTACTGAGGAATGCTGCACAGTCAGAGGGGCAGTACTGAGGGAGCACTGCACTGTCGGAGGGGCAGTACTGAGGGAATGCCGCACTGTCAGAGGGGCAGTACTGAGGGGGTGCTGCACTGTCGGAGGGGCAGTAGTGAGGGAGCGCTGCACTGTCATAGGGGCAGTACTGAGGGAGTGCTGCACTGTCATAGGGGCAGTACTGAGGGAGTGCTGCACTGTCATAGGGGCAGTACTGAGGGAGTGATGCACTGTCAGAGGGGCAGTACTGAGGGAATGCTGCACTGTCATAGCGGCAGTACTGAGGGAGCGCTGCACTGTCATAGGGGCAGTACTGAGGGAGTGCTGCACTGTCGGATGGGCAGTACTGAGGGAGCGCTGCACTGTCATAGGGGCAGTACTGAGGGAGCGCTGCACTTTCGGAGGGGCAGTACTGAGGGAGCGCTGCACTGTCGGAGGGCCAGTACTGAGGGAGCGCCGCACTGTCGGAGGGGCAGTACAGAGGGAGCGTTGCACTGTCGGAGGGGCAGTACTGAGGGAGCACTGCACTATCGGAGGGGCAGTACTGAGGGAGCACTGCACTGTCGGAGGGGCATAACTGAGGGAATGCTGTACTGTCATAGGGGCAGTACTGAGGGAGTGATGCACTGTCGTAGGGTCAGTACTGAGGGAATACTGCACTGTCATAGGGGCAGTACTGAGGGAGTGATGCACTGTGGGAGGGACAGTACTGAGGGAGCGCTGCACTGTCGGAGGGGCAGTACTGAGGGAGCGCTGCACTGTCAGAGGGGCAGTACTGAGGGAATGCCGCACTGTCATAGGGGCAGTACTGAGGGATTGCTGCACTGTCAGAGGGGCAGTACTGAAGGAGCACTGCACTGTCGGAGGGGCAGTACTGAGGGAATGCCGCACTGTCAGAGGGGCAGTACTGAGGGAGCGCTGCACTGTCGGAGGGGCAGTACTGAGGGAATGCCGCACTGTCAGAGGGGCAGTACTGAGGGAGTGCTGCACTTTCGGAGGGGCAATACTGAGGGAGTGCTACACTGTCGGAGGGGCAGTACTGAGGGAACGCTGCACTGTCAGAGGGGCATGACTGAGGAAGTGCTGCACTGTCGGATGGGCAGTACTGAGGGAGCACTGCACTGTCAGGGGGCATTACTGAGGGAGCACTGCACTGTCATAGGGGCAGTACTGAGGGAGTGATGCACTGTCGGAGAGCCAGTACTGAGGGAATGCCTCACTGTCAGAGGGGCAGTACTGACGGAGCACTGCACTGTCGGAGGGGCAGTACTGAGGGAATGCCTCACTGTCAGAGGGGCAGTACTGAGGGAGCACAGCACTGTCGGAGGGGCAGTACTGAGGGAATGCTTCACTGTCAGAGGGGCATTACAGAGGGAGCACTGCACTGTCATAGGGGCAGTACTGAGGGAATGCCTCACTGTCAGAGGGGCAGTACTGAGGGAATGCTGCACTGTCGGAGGGACAGTACTGAGGGAATGCTGCACTGTCAGAGGGGCAGTACTGAGGGAGTGCTGCACTGTCAGAGGGGCAGTACTGAGGGAGTGCTGCACTGTCGGAGGGGCAGTACTGAGGGAGCACTGCACTTTCGAGGGGCATTACTGAGAGAATGCTGCACTGTCATAGGGGCAGTACTGAGTGAGTGCTGCACATTCAGAGGGGCAGTACTGAGGGAGTGCTACACTGGCGGAGGGGCAGTACTGAGGGAGTGATGCATTGTCGGATGGGCAGTACTGAGGGAATGCTGCACTGTCATAGGGGCAGTACTGAGGGAGCGCTGCACTGTCATAGGGGCGGTACTGAGGGAGCGCTGCACTTTCGGAGGGGCAGTACTGAGGGAGCGCTGCACTGTCGGAGGGCCACTACTGAGGGAGCGCCGCACTGTCGGAGGGGCAGTATAGAGGGAGCGTTGCACTGTCGGAGGGGCAGTACTGAGGGAGCGCTGCACTGTCGGAGGGGCAGTACTGAGGGAGCACTGCACTGTCGGAGGGGCATTACTGAGGGAATGCTGTACTGTCATAGAGGCAGTACTGAGGGAGTGATGCACTGTCGGAGGGTCAGTACTGAGGGAATGCTGCACTGTCAGAGGGGCAGTACAGAGGGAGCACTGCACTGTCGGAGGGGCAGTACTGAGGGAGTGCTGCACCGTCGGAGGGGCAGTACTGAGGGAATTCTTCACTGTCATAGGGGCAGTACTGAGGGAATGCTGCACTGTCATAGCGGCAGTACTGAGGGAGCGGTGCACTGTCATAGGGGCAGTACTGAGTGAGTGCTGCACTTTCGGAGGGGCAGTAATGAGGGAGTGCTACACTGTCGGAGGGGCAGTACTGAGGGAACGCTGCACTGTCAGAGGGGCATGACTGAGGAAGTGCTGCACTGTCGGATGGGCAGTACTGAGGGAGCAATGCACTGTCGGAGGGGCAGTACTGAGGGAATGCTTCACTGTCAGAGGGGCATTACAGAGGGAGCACTGCACTGTCATAGGGGCAGTACTGAGGGAGTGATGCACTGTCGGAGGGACAGTACTGAGGGAATGCTGCACTGTCAGAGGGCAGTACAGAGGGAGTGCTGCACTGTCGGAGGGGCAGTACTGAGCGAGCACTGCACTGTCGGAGGAGCAGTACTGAGGGAGCGCTGCACTGTCGGAGGGGCAGTACTGAGGGAGCGCTGCACTGTCGGAGGGGCAGTACTGAGGGAGCGCTGCACTGTCGGAGGGGCATTACTGAGGAAGTGGTGCACTGTCGGAGGGGCAGTATTGAGGGAGCACTGCAATGTCGGAGGGACAGTACTGAGGGAATGCTGCACTGTCAGAGGGGCAGTACTGAGGGAGTGCTGCACTGTCGGAGGGGCAGTACTGAGGGAGTGCTGCACTGTCAGAAGGGCAGTACTGAGGGAGCGCTGCACTGTCATAGGGGCAGTACTGAGGGAGTGATGCACTGTCGGAGGGGCAGTTCTGAGGGAATGCTTCACTGTCAGAGGGGCATTACTGAGGGAGTACTGCACTGTCATAGGGGCAGTACTGAGGGAGTGATGCACTGTCGGAGGGGCAGTACTGAGGGAGCACTGCACTTTCGGAGGGGCATTACTGAGAGAATGCTACACTGTCAGAGGGGCAGTACTGAGTGAGTGCTGCACATTTAGAGGGGCAGTACTGAGGGAGTGCTACACTGGCGGAGGGGCAGTACTGAGGGAGTGATGCACTGTCGGATGGGCAGTACTGAGGGAATGCTGCACTGTCATAGGGGCAGTACTGAGGGAGCGCTGCACTGTCATAGGGGCAGTACTGAGGGAGCGCTGCACTTTCGGAGGTGCAGTACTGAGGGAGCGCTGCACTGTCGGAGGGCCAGTACTGAGGGAGCGCCGCACTGTCGGAGGGGCAGTACTGAGGGAGCGTTGCACTGTCGGAGGGGCAGTACTGAGGGAGCGCTGCACTGTCGGAGGGGCATTACTGAGGAAGTGCTGCACTGTCGGATGGGCTGTACTGAGGGAGCACTGCACTATCGGAGGGGCAGTACTGAGGGAGCACTGCACTGTCGGAGGGGCATTACTGAGGGAATGCTGTACTGTCATAGGGGTAGTACTGAGGGAGTGATGCACTGTCGGAGGGTCAGTACTGAGGGAGCGCTGCACTGTCAGAGGGGCATTACTGAGGGAGCGCTGCACTGTCATAGGGGCAGTACTGAGGGAGTGATGAACTGTCGGAGGGACAGTACAGAGGGAGCACTGCACTGTCGGAGGGGCAGTACTGAGGGAATGCTGCACTGTCAGAGGGGCAGTACTGAAGGGCCACTGCAGTGTCGGAGGGGCAGTACTGAGGGAATGCCGCACTGTCAGAGGGGCAGTACTGAGGGAGCGCTGCACTGTCGGAGGGGCAGTACTGAGGGAATTCTTCACTGTCATGGGGCAGTACTGAGGGAATGCTGCACTGTCATAGCGGCAGTACTGAGGGAGCGCTGCACTGTCATAGGGGCAGTACTGAGTGAGTGCTGCACTTTCGGAGGTGCAGTACTGAGGGAGTGCTACACTGTCGGAGGGGCAGTACTGAGGGAATGCAGCACTGTCATAGGGGCAGTACTGAGGGAGTGATGCACTGTCGGAGGGACACTACTAAGGGAATGCTG
This sequence comes from Squalus acanthias, assembly GCA_030390025.1. Lineage (NCBI taxonomy): Eukaryota > Metazoa > Chordata > Chondrichthyes > Squaliformes > Squalidae > Squalus > Squalus acanthias. Next base: position 622,682 of record JASTWF010000116.1, on the reverse strand, counting down.
CACTGTCAGGGGGCATTACTGAGGGAGCACTGCACTGTCATAGGGGCAGTACTGAGGGAGTGATGCACTGTCGGAGAGCCAGTACTGAGGGAATGCCTCACTGTCAGAGGGGCAGTACTGAGGGAGCGCTGCACTGTCGGAGGGGCAGTACTGAGGGAATGCTTCACTGTCAGAGGGGCATTACAGAGGGAGTGCTGCACTGTCGGAGGGACAGTACTGAGGGAGCACTGCACTGTCGGAGGGGCAGTACTGAGGGAGCGCTGCACTGTCGGAGGGGCAGTACTGAGGGAGCGCTGCACTGTCGGAGGGGCAGTACTGAGGGAGCGCTGCACTGTCGGAGGGGCAGTACTGAGGGAATGCTGCACTGTCAGAGGGGCAGTACTGAGGGAACACTGCACTGTCGGAGGGGCAGTACTGAGGGAATGCCGCACTGTCGGAGGGGCAGTTCTGAGGGAATGCCTCACTGTCAGAGGGGCAGTACTGAGGGAGTGCTGCCCTGTCGGAGAGGCAGTAGTGAGGGAGCACTGCACTGTCATAGGGGCAGTACTGAGGGAGTGATGCACTGTCGGAGGGGCAGTACTGAGGGAATGCTGCACTGTCATTGGGGCAGTACTGAGGGAGCGCTGCACTGTCATAGGGGCAGGACTGAGTGAGTTCTGCACTTTCGGAGGGGAGGTACTGAGGGAGTGCTACACTGTCAGAGGGGCAGTACTGAGGGAGCACTGCACTGTCGGACGGGCAGTACTGAGGGAGCGCTGCACTGTCGGAGGGGCAGTACTGAGGGAGCGCTGCACTGTCGGAGGGGCAGTACTGAGGGAGCGCTGCACTGTCGGAGGGGCATTACTGAGGAAGTGCTGCACTGTCAGAGGGGCAGTACTGACGGAGCACTGCACTGTCGGAGGGTCAGTACTGAGGGAATGCCGCACTGTCAGAGGGGCAGTACTGAGGGAGCACTGCACTGTTGGAGGGGCAGTACTGAGGGATTGCTTCACTGTCAGAGGGGCATTACTGAGGGAGCACTGCACTGTCATGGGGCAGTACTGAGGGAGTGATGCACTGTCGGAGTGGCAGTACTGAGGGAGCACTGCACTGTCGGAGGGGCAGTACTGAGGGAGCACTGCACTGTCGGAGGGGCAGTACTGAGTGAGTGCTGCACTTTCAGAGGGGCAGTACTGAGGGAGTGCTACACTGTCGGAGGGGCAGTACTGAGGGAGTGATGCACTGTCGGAGGCGCAGTACTGAGGGAGTGATGCACTGTCGGAGGGGCAGTACTGAGGAAATGCTGCACTGTCAGAGGGGCAGTACTGAGGGAGCACTGCACTGTCGGAGGAGCAGTACTGAGGGAGCGCTGCACTGTCGGAGGGGCAGTACTGAGGGAGCGCTGCACTGTCGGAGGGGCAGTACTGAGGGAATGCTTCACTGTCAGAGGGGCATTACTGAGGGAGCACTGCACTGTCATAGGGGCAGTACTGAGGGAGTGATGCACTGTCGGAATGTCAGTAATGAGGGAATGCTGCACTGTCAGAGGGGCAGTACTGAGGGAGTGCTGCACTGTCGGAGGGGCAGTACTGATGGAGCACTGCACTGTCGGAGGGTCAGTACTGAGGGAATGCCGCACTGTCAGAGGGGCAGTACTGAGGGGGTGCTTCACTGTCAGAGGGGCATTACTGAGGGAGCACTGCACTGTCGGAGGGTCAGTACTGAGGGAATGCTGCATTGTCGGAGGGGCAGTACTGAGGGAGCACTGCATTTTCGGAGGGGCATTATTGAGAGAATGCTACACTGGCGGAGGGGCAGTACTGAGGGAGTGATGCACTGTCGGAGGGGCAGTACTGAGGGAATGCTGCACTGTCATAGGGGCAGTACTGAGGGAGCGCTGCACTTTCGGAGGGGCAGTACTGAGGGCGTGCTACACTGTCGGAGGGGCAGTAGTGAGGGAATGATGCACTGTCAGAGGTGCAGTACTGAGAGAGCACTGCACTGTCGGAGGGGCAGTACTGAGGGAGCGTTGCACTGTCGGAGGGGCAGTACTGAGGGAGCACTGCACTGTAAGAGGGGCAGTACTGAGGGAGCGCTGCACTGTCGGAGGGGCATTACTGAGGAAGTGCTGCACTGTCGGATGGGCTGTACTGAGGGAGCACTGCACTATCGGAGGGGCACTACTGAGGGAGCACTGCACTGTCGGAGGGGCATTACTGAGGGAATGCTGTACTGTCATAGGGGCAGTACTGAGGGAGTGATGCACTGTCGGAGGGTCAGTACTGAGGGAATGCTGCACTGTCAGAGGGGCATTACTGAGGGAGTGCTGCACTGTCGGAGGGGCAGTAGTGAGGGAGCGCTGCACTGTCATAGGGGCAGTACTGAGGGAGTGATGCACTGTGGGAGGGACAGTACTGTGGGAGTGCTGCACTGTCGGAGGGGCAGTACTGAGGGAGCACTGCACTGTCGGAGGGGCATTACTGAGGGAATGCTGCACTGTCAGAGGGGCAGTACTGAGGGAGAGCTGCACTGTCGGAGGGGCAGTACTGAGGGAGCACTGCACTATCGGAGGGGCACTACTGAGGGAGCACTGCACTGTCGGAGGGTCAGTACTGAGGGAATGCTGCACTGTCAGAGGGCAGTACTGAGGGAGTGCTGTACTGTCATAGGGGCAGTAATGAGGGAGTGATGCACTGTCGGAGGGGCAGTACTGAGGGAATGCTGCACTGTCAGAGGTGCAGTACTGAGGGAGCGCTGCACTGTCGGAGGGGCAGTACTGAGGGAGCACCGCACTGTCGGAGGGGCAGTACTGAGGGAGCGCTGCACTGTCATAGGGGCAGTACTGAGGGAATGCTGCACTGTCAGAGGGCAGTACTGAGGGAATGCTGCACTGTCAGAGGGCAGTACTGAGGGAGCGCTGCACTGTCGGAGGGGCAGTACTGAGGGAGTGCTGCACTGTCATAGGGGCAGTACTGAGGGAGCGCTGCACTGTCATAGGGGCAGTACTGAGTGAGTGCTGCACTTTCGGACGGGCAGTACTGAGGGAGCACCGCACTGTCGGAGGGTCAGTACTGAGTGAGCACTGCACTGTCGGATGGGCAGTACTGAGGGAATGCTGCACTGTCAGAGGGGCAGTACTGATGGAGCGCTGCACTGTCATAGGGGCAGTACTGAGTGAGTGCTGCACTTTCGGAGGGGCATTACTGAGGGAGTGCTACACTGTCGGAGGGGCAGTATTGAGGGAATTCTGCACTGTCAGAGGTGCAGTACTGAGGGAGCACTGCGCTGTCGGAGGGGCAGTATTGAGGGAGCGCTGCACTGTCATAGGGGCAGTACTGAGTGAGTACTGCACTTTCGGACGGGCAGTACTGAGGGAGTGCTACACTGTCGGAGGGGCAGTACTGAGGGAGCACTGCACTGTCGGAGGGGCAGTACTGAGGGAGCGCTGCACTGTCATAGGGGCAGTACTGAGTGAGTGCTGCACTTTCGGACGGGCAGTACTGAGGGAGTGCTACACTGTCGGAGGGGCAGTACTGAGGGAGCACTGCACTGTCGGAGGGGCAGTACTGAGGGAGCGCTGCAGTGTCGGAGGGGCAGTACTGAGTGAGTGGTGCACTGTCGGATGGGCAGTACTAGGGAATGCTGCACTGTCAGAGGGGCAGTACTGATGGAGCGCTGCACTGTCATAGGGGCAGTACTGAGTGAGTGCTAAACTTTCGGAGGGGCAGTACTGAGGGAGTGCTACACTGTCGGAGGGGCAGTATTGAGGGAATGCTGCACTGTCAGAGGGGCAGTACTGAGGTAGCACTGCGCTGTCAGAGGGGCAGTACTGAGGGAGCGCTGCACTGTCGGAGGGGCAGTACTGAGGGAGCGCTGCACTGTCGGAGGGGCATTACTGAGGGAGCGCTGCACTGTCGGAGCGGCATTACTGAGGGAGCACTGCACTGTCATAGGGGCAGGACTGAGGAAATGATGCACTGTCTGAGGGACAGTACTGAGGGAATGCCGCACTGTCAGAGAGGCAGTACTGAGGGAATTGCTGCACTGTCGGAAGGGCAGTACTGAGGGAGCACTGCACTGTCGGAGGTGGCAGTACTGAGGGTGCGCTGCACTGTCGGAGGGGCAGTACTGAGGGAGCGCTGCACTGTCGGAGGTGGCAGTACTGGGGGTGCGCTGCACTGTCGGAGGGGCAGTACTGAGGGAGCACTGCACTATCGGAGGGACAGTACTGAGGAAGCACTGCACTGTCGGAGGGGCATTAGTGAGGGAATGCTACACTGTCAGAGGGGCAGTACTGAGGGAGCACTGCACTGTCAGAGGGGCATTACTGAGCGAGCACTGCACTGTCATAGGGGCAGTACTGAGGGAGTGATGCACTGTCGGAGGGGCAGTACTGAGGGAGTGCTGCACTGTCGGAGGGGCAGTACTGAGCGAGCACTGCACTGTCGGAGGGGCAGTACTGAGGGAGCGCTGCACTGTCGGAGGGGCATTATTGAGGAAGTGCTGCACTGTCGGAGGGGCAGTACTGAGGGAGCGCTGCAGTGTCGGAGGGGCAGTACTGAGGGAGCACTGCACTGTCGGAGGGGCAGTACTGAGGGAGCGCTGCACTGTCATAGGGGCAGTACTGAGTGAGTGCTGCACTTTCGGATGGGCAGTACTGAGGGAGTGCTACACTGTCGGAGGGGCAGTACTGAGGGAGCACTGCACTGTCGGAGGGGCAGTACTGAGGGAGCGCTGCAGTGTCGGAGGGGCAGTACTGAGTGAGTGGTGCACTGTCGGATGGGCAGTACTAGGGAATGCTGCACTGTCAGAGGGGCAGTACTGATGGAGCGCTGCACTGTCATAGGGGCAGTACTGAGTGAGTGCTAAACTTTCGGAGGGGCAGTACTGAGGGAGTGCTACACTGTCGGAGGGGCAGTATTGAGGGAATGCTGCACTGTCAGAAGGGCAGTACTGAGGGAGCACTGCGCTGTCAGAGGGGCAGTACTGAGGGAGCGCTGCACTGTCGGAGGGGCAGTACTGAGGGAGCGCTGCACTGTCGGAGGGGCATTACTGAGGGAGCGCTGCACTGTCGGAGCGGCATTACTGAGGGAGCACTGCACTGTCATAGGGGCAGGACTGAGGAAATGATGCACTGTCTGAGGGACAGTACTGAGGGAATGCCGCACTGTCAGAGAGGCAGTACTGAGGGAATTGCTGCACTGTCGGAAGGGCAGTACTGAGGGAGCACTGCACTGTCGGAGGTGGCAGTACTGAGGGTGCGCTGCACTGTCGGAGGGGCAGTACTGAGGGAGCGCTGCACTGTCGGAGGTGGCAGTACTGGGGGTGCGCTGCACTGTCGGAGGGGCAGTACTGAGGGAGCACTGCACTATCGGAGGGACAGTACTGAGGAAGCACTGCACTGTCGGAGGGGCATTAGTGAGGGAATGCTACACTGTCAGAGGGGCAGTACTGAGGGAGCACTGCACTGTCAGAGGGGCATTACTGAGCGAGCACTGCACTGTCATAGGGGCAGTACTGAGGGAGTGATGCACTGTCGGAGGGGCAGTACTGAGGGAGCGCTGCACTGTCGGAGGGGCAGTACTGAGCGAGCACTGCACTGTCGGAGGGGCAGTACTGAGGGAGCGCTGCACTGTCGGAGGGGCATTATTGAGGAAGTGCTGCACTGTCGGAGGGGCAGTCCTGAGGGAGCGCTGCAGTGTCGGAGGGGCAGTACTGAGGGAGTGGTGCACTGTCGGATGGGCAATACTGAGGGAATGCTGCACTGTCAGAGGGGCAGTACTGATGGGGCGCTGCACTGTCATAGGGGCAGTACTGAGTGAGTGCTGCACTTTCGGAGGGGCAGTATTGAGGGAATGCTGCACTGTCAGAGGGGCAGTACTGAGGGAGTGCTGCACTGTCGGAGGGGCAGTACTGAGGGAGCACTGCACTGTCGGAGGGGCAGTACTGAGGGAGCGCAGCACTGTCGGAGGGGCATTACTGAGGGAATGATGCACTGTCAGAGGGGCAATACTGAGGGAGCACTGCACTGTCAGAGGGGCAGTACTGAGGGAATGCCTCACTGTCAGAGGGGCAGTACTGAGGGAGCACTGCACTGTCGGAGGAGCAGTACTGAGGGAATGCCGCACTGTCAGAGGGGCAGTACTGAGGGATGCCGCACTGTCGGAGGGGCAGTACTGAGGAAGTGCTGCACTTTCGGAGGGGCAGTACTGAGGGAGCACTGCATTGTCGGAGGGGCAGTACTGAGGGAATGCTGCACTGTCAGAGGGGCAGTACTGAGGGAGCACTGCACTGTCGGAGGGGCATTATTGAGGAAGTGCTGCACTGTCGGAGGGGCAGTACTGAGGGAATGCTGCACTGTCGGAGGGGCAGTACTGAGGGAGCACTGCACTGTCGGAGGGGCAGTACTGAGGGAATGCTGCACTGTCCGAGGGGCATTATTGAGGGAGAACTGCACTGTCATAGGGGCAGTACTGATTGAGTGCTGCACTTTCGGACGGGCAGTACTGAGGGAGTGCTACACTGTCGGAGGGGCAGTACTGAGGGAATGCTGCACTGCCAGAGGGGCAGTACTGAGTGAGGACTGCACTGTCGGAGGGGCAGTACTGAGGTAGCGCTGCACTGTCATAGCGGCAGTACTGAGGGAGCACTGCACTGTCGGAGGTGCATTACTGAGGAAGTGCTGCACTTTCGGAGGGGCAGTACTGAGGGAGCACTGCACTATCGGAGGGGCAGTACTGAGGGAGCACTGCACTTTCGGAGGGGCATTACCGAGGGAATGCTGCACTGTCAGTGGGGCAGTACTGAGGGAGCAGTGCACTGTCATAGGGGCAGTACTGAGGGAGTGCTGCACTGTCAGAGGGGCAGTACAGAGGGAGTGCTGCACTGTCGGAGGGGCAGTACTAGAACATAGAACATAGAACAGTACAGCACAGTACAGGCCCTTCGGCCCTCGATGTTGTGCCGAGCATTGTCCGAGACCAAGATCAAGCTATCACACTCCCTATCACTCTGGTGTGCTCCATGTGCTTATCCAATAACCGCTTGAAAGTTCCTAAAGTGTCCGACTCCACTATCACAGCAGGCAGTCCATTCCACACCCCAACCACTCTCTGAGTAAAGAATCTACCTCGGACATCCCTTCTATATCTCCCCCCATGCACCTTATAGTTATGCCCCCTTGTAACAGCTGCCTCTACCGGAGGAAATAGTCTCTGAACATCCACTCTATCTATCCCCCTCATCATCTTATAAACCTCTATTAAGTCGCCTCTCATCCTCCTCCGCTCTAAAGAGAAAAGCCCCAACTCCCTCAATCTTTCCTCATAAGACCTCCCCCCCAAACCAGGCAGCATCCTGATAAATCTCCTTTGCACTCTTTCCAATGCTTCCACGTCCTTCCTATAGTGAGGTGACCAGAACTGCACACAATATTCCAAATGTGGTCTCACCAAGGTCCTGTACAGTTGCAGCATAACCTCACGGTTCTTAAACTCAAACCCTCTGTTAATAAACGCCAACACACCATAGGCCTTCTTTACTGCTCTATCCACTTGAGTGGCAACCTTCAGAGATCTGTGGATATGAACCCCCAGATCCCTCTGTTCCTCCACGTTCCTCAGAACCCTGCCGTTGACCCTGTAATCCTTATTCAAATTTGCCCTACCAAAATGAATCACCTCGCACTTATCAGGGTTAAATTCCATCTGCCATTTTTCGGCCCAGCTCTGCATCCTATCAATGTCTCTTTGCAGCCTACAACTGCCCTCCACCTCATCCACTACACCACCAATCTTGGTGTCATCAGCAAATTTACTGATCCACCCTTCAGTCCCCTCCTCCAAGTCATTGATAAAAATCACAAACAGCAGAGGACCCAGCACCGACCCCTGTGGCACACCGCTGGTAACTGGTCTCCAGTCCGAAAATGTTCCATCCACCACCACCCTCTGCCTTCTATGAGATAGCCAGTTACTTATCCAATCGGCCAAATTTCCCTCTATCCCACAACTCCTTACTTTCTTCATGAGATGACCATGGGGAACCTTATCAAACGCCTTACTAAAATCCATGTATACGACATCAACTGCTCTACCTTCATCTACACACTTAGTTACCTCCTCAAAGAATTCAATCAAATTTGTTAGGCAAGACTTACCCTTCACGAATCCGTGTTGACTATCCCTGATTAAGTTGCCCCTTTCCAAATGGTCATAAATCCTATCCCTCAGGACCTTTTCCATTATCTTACCAACCACCGAAGTAAGACTAACCGGCCTATAATTACCAGGGTCATTCCTATTTCCTTTCTTGAAGAGAGGAACAACATTCGCCACTCTCCAGTCCTCTGGCACCATCCCCGTGGACAGTGAGGACCCAAAGATCAAAGCCAGAGGCTCTGCAATCTCCTCCCTTGCCTCCCAAAGAATCCTAGGATATATCCCATCTGGCCCAGGGGACTTATCGACCCTCAGGTTCTTCAAAATTGCTAAAACATCTTCCCTCAGAACATCTACCACCTCCAGCCTATCCACCTTTATCACACTCTCATCCTCAAGAACATGGCCCCTCTCCTCGGTGAACACTGACGAAAAGTATTCATTCATCACCTCTCCTATCTCTTCTGACTCCATGCACAAGTTCCCACTACTGTCCTTGACCGGCCCTACCCTCACCCTGGTCATTCTTTTATTTCTCACATAAGAGTAAAAAGCCTTGGGGTTTTTCTTGATCCGACCCGCCAAGGACTTCTCATGCCCCCTCCTAGCTCTCCTAAGCTCTTTTTTTAGCTCATTCCTTGCTACCTTGTACCCCTCAATCGACCCAACTGAACCTTGTTTTCTCATCCTTACATATGCTTCCTTTTTCCTCTTGACTAGACATTCAACCTCTTTTGTGAACCATGGTTCTCTCACTCGGCCATTTCCTCCCTGCCTGACAGGGACATACCTATCAAGGACACGCAGTAATTGCTCCATGAAAAAGCTCCACTTTTCGTTTGTGCCTTTCCCTGATAGTTTCTGTTCCCATCTTATACTCCCTAATTCTTGCCTAATCGCATCATAATTACCCCTCCCCCAATTATAAACCCTGCCCTGCCGTATGGCCCTATCCCTCTCCATTGCAATAGTGAAAGTTACCGAATTGTGGTCACTATCTCCAAAGTGCTCTCCCACATACAAATCAAACACTTGGCCTGGTTCATTACCCAGTACCAAATCCAACGTGGCCCCACCTCTTGTCGGCCTATCCACATATTGTGTCAGGAAACCCTCCTGCACAGACTGTGCAAAAACTATCCCATCCGAACTGTTTGACCTATAAAGGTACCAATCAATATTTGGAAAGTTGAAGTCACCCATGACAACTACTCTGTGACCTCCACACCTATTCATAATCTGCTTTGCAATTTCTTCCTCCACATCTTTATTACTATTTGGGGGCCTGTAGAAAACTCCTAACAACGTGACCGCTCCTTTCCTATTTCTAACTTCAGCCCATATTACCTCAGACGGCATATCCCCCTCGAACTGCCTTTCTGCCGCTGTTAAACTATCCTTGATTAACAATGCTACTCCTCCACCTTTCTTACCAACTTCCCTACTCTTACTGAAACATCTATACCCCGGAACTTCCAACAACCATTCCTGTCCCTGTTCTAACCATGTCTCTGTAATGGCCACCACATCGTAGTCCCAAGTACCAATCCACGCTCCAAGTTCTCCTACCTTATTCCGGATGCTCCTTGCATTGAAGTAGACACACTTCAAGCCATCTTCCTGTCTGCCGGTACATTCCTGCGACCTTGATACCCTCCTCAGTACCTCCCTACACTCACCACTGGCTCGTGGACTACAACCCTTTTTCCCATCCCCCTGACAAATTAGTTTAAACCCCCCCCCCGAAGAGCCGTAGCAAATTTCCCTCCCAGGATATTGGTGCCCCTCTGGTTCAGGTGCAAACCGTCCTGTTTGTACAGGTCCCACCTTCCCCAGAATGTGCTCCAATTATCCACATAACTGAAACCCTCCCCACTACACCATCCCTGCAGCCACGTGTTTATCTGCACTCTCTCCCTGTTCCTCAACTCGCTAGCACGTGGCACCGGCAACAAACCAGAAATTACAACATGGTTTGTACTGGCTCTCAGCTTCCAACCTAGCTCCCTAAATTCCTGTTTTAAATCCCCGTCCCTTCTCCTTCCTATGTCGTTGGTACCGATGTGTACCACGACTTGTGATTGTTCCCCTTCCCCTTTGAGGATTCTGAAAACACGGTCCGAGACGTCACGGACCCTGGCACCCGGGAGGCAACATACCATCCGTGAGTCTCTTTTGCTGCCACAGAACCTCCTATCTGTCCCTCTGACTATTGAGTCCCCAATAACTATTGCTCTCCTGCTCTCCCCCCTTCCCTTCTGAGCCACAGGGACGGACCCAGCGCCGGAGATCCGGTCACCGTGGCTTACCACTGGTAAGTCGTCCCCCTCAACAGTATTCAAAGCGGTATACCTGTTACTGAGGGGAACGACCACAGAGGATCCCTGCACTGACTGCTTCCTCCTAGCCCCTCTCACCGTCACCCATCTATCTTCATGCTTTGGAGTAATTACATCCCTGAAGCTTCTATCTATGACCTCCTCTGCCTCCCGAATGATCCGAAGTTCATCCAGCTCCAGCTCCAGTTCCCTAACACGGTTTTCGAGGAGCTGGAGATGGGTGCACTTCCCACAGGTGTAATCAGCAGGGACACCTACGGCGTCCCTCACCTCAAACATTCTGCAGGAGGAACATTACTGAGGGAGCACTGCACTGTCGGAGGGGCAGTACTGAGGGAATGCCGCACTGTCAGAGGGGCAGTACTGAGGGAGTGCAGCACTGTCGGAGGGGCAGTACTGAGGGAGCACTGCAATGTCGGAGGGGCAGTACTGAGGGAGCGCTGCACTGTCGGAGGGGCATTACTGAGGAAGTGCTGCACTGTCGGAGGGGCAGTACTGAGGGAGCACTGCACTATCGGAGGGACAGTACTGAGGGAGCACTGCACTGTCGGAGGGGCATGACTGAGGGAATGCTGCACTGTCAGAGGGGCAGTACTGAGGGAGCACTGCGCTGTCGGAGGGGCAGAACTGAGGGAATGCTTCACTGTCAGAGGGGCATTACTGAGGGAGCACTGCACTGTCGGAGGGGCATTACTGAGGGAATGCTGTCCTGTCATAGGGGCAGTACTGAGGGAGTGATGCACTGTCGGAGGGACAGTACTGAGGGAATGCTGCACTGTCAGAGGGGCAGTACTGAGGGAGCACTGCACTGTCGGAGGGGCAGTACTGAGGGAATGCCTCACTGTCATAGGGGCATTACTGAGGGAGTGATGCACTCTCTGAGGGACAGTACTGAGGGAGCACTGCACTGTCGGAGGGGCATTACTGAGGGAATGCTGCACTGTCGGAGGGGCAGTACTGAGGGAATGCTGCACTGTCAGAGGGGCAGTACTGAGGGAGCGCTGCACTGTCAGAGGGGCAGTACTGAGGGAGTGCTGCACTTCTCGTAGGAGCAGTACTGAGGGAGCACTGCACTGTCGGAGGGGCATTACTGAGGGAATGCTGCACTGTCAGAGGGGCAGTACTGAGGGAGTGCTGCACTGTCATAGGGGCAGTAATGAGGTAGTGATGCACTGTCGGAGGGGCAGTACTGAGGGAGCGCTGCACTGTCGGAGGGGCATTACTGAGGGAATGCTGCACTGTCAGAGGGGCAGTACTGAGGGAGTGATGCACTGTCAGAGGGGCAGTACTGAGGGAGCACTGCACTATCGGAGGGGCAGTACTGAGGGAGCGCTGCACTGTCAGAGGGGCAGTACTGAGGGAGCACTGCACTGTCGGAGGGGCAGTACTGAGGGAGCACTGCACTATCGGAGGGGCAGTACTGAGGGAGTGCTGCACTGTCAGAGGGGCAGTACTGAGGGAGCGCTGCACTGTCGGAGGGACAGTACTGAGGGAATGCTGCACTGTCAGAGGGGCATTACTGAGGGAGTTCTGCACTGTCGGAGGGGCAGAACAGAGGGAGCACTGCACTGTCGGAGGGGCAGTACTGAGGGAATGCTGCACTGTCAGAGGGGCATTACTGAGGAAGTGCTGCACTATCGGAGGGGCATTACTGAGGGAATGCTGCACTGTCGGAGGGGCAGTACTGAGGGAATGCCGCACTGTCAGAGGGTCAGTACTGAGGGGGTGCTGCACTGTCGGAGGGGCAGTAGTGAGGGAGCACTGCACTGTCATAGGGGCAGTACTGAGGGAGTGATGCACTGTCGGAGGGTCAGTACTGAGGGAATGCTGCACTTTCGGAGGGGAGGTACTGAGGGAGTGCTACACTGTTGGAGGGGCATTACTGAGAGAATGCTGCACTGTCAGAGCGGCAGTAATGAGGGAGCACTGCACTGTCGGAGGGGAAGTACTGAGGGAATGCTTCACTGTCAGAGGGGCATTACTGAGGGAGCGCTGCACTGTCGGAGGGGCAATACTGAGGGAGTGCTGCACTGTCGGAGGGGCAATACTGAGGGAATGCTGTACTGTCATAGGGGCAGTACTGAGGGAGTGATGCATGTCGGAGGGACAGTACTGAGGGAATGCTGCACTGTCAGAGGGGCATTACTGAGGGAGCACTGCACTGTCGGAGGGGCAGTACTGAGGGAGTGCTGCACTGTCGGATGGGCAGTACTGAGGGAATGCTGCACTGTCAGAGGGGCAGTACTGAGGGAATGCTGCACTGTCAGAGGGGCAGTACTGAGGGAGTGCTGCACTGTCGGAGGGGCAGTACTGAGGGAGCGCTGCACAGTCGGAGGGGCAATACTGAGGGAGTGCTGCACTGTCGGATGGGCAGTACTGAGGGAATGCTGCACTGTCAGAGGGGCAGTACTGAGGGAATGCTGCACTGTCAGAGGGGCAGTACTGAGGGAGTGCTGCACTGTCGGAGGGGCAGTACTGAGGGAGTGCTGCACTGTCGGATGGGCAGTACTGAGGGAATGCTGCACTGTCAGAGGGGCAGTACTGAGGGAATGCTGCACTGTCAGAGGGGCAGTACTGAGGGAGTGCTGCACTGTCGGAGGGACAGTACTGAGGGAGTGCTGCACTGTCGGAGGGGCAGTACTGAGGGAGTGCTGCACTGTCGGAGGGACAGTACTGAGGGAATGCTGCACTGTCATAGGGGCAGTACTGAGTGAGTGCTGCATTTTCGGAGGGGCAGTACTGAGGGAGTGCTACACTGTCGGAGGGGCAGTACTGAGGGAGTGCTACACTGTCGGAGGGGCAGTACTGAGGGAGTGATGAACTGTCGGAGGGGCAGTACTGAGGGAGCACTGCACTGTCGGAGGGGCAGTACTGAGGGACCGCTGCACTGTCGGAGGGGCAGTACTGAGGGAGCGCTGCACTGTCAGAGGGGCAGTACTGAGGGACCGCTGCACTGTCAGAGGGGCAGTACTGAGGGAGCGCTGCACTGTCAGAGGGGCAGTACTGAGGGAATGCTGCACTGTCAGAGGGGCAGTACTGAGGGAGCACTGCACTGTCGGAGGGGCAGTACTGAGGGAGCACTGCACTATCGGAGGGACAGTACTGAGGGAGCGCTGCACTGTCAGAGGGGCAGTACTGAGGGAGCGCTGCACTGTCGGAGGGACAGTACTGAGGGAATGCTGCACTGTCAGAGGGGCATTACTGAGGGAGTTCTGCACTGTCGGAGGGGCAGTACAGAGGGAGCACTGCACTGTCGGAGGGGCAGTACTGAGGGAATGCTGCACTGTCAGAGGGGCATTACTGAGGAAGTGCTGCACTATCGGAGGGGCATTACTGAGGGAATGCTGCACTGTCGGAGTGGCAGTACTGAGGGAATGCCGCACTGTCAGAGGGTCAGTACTGAGGGGGTGCTGCACTGTCGGAGGGGCAGTAGTGAGGGAGCACTGCACTGTCATAGGGGCAGTACTGAGGGAGCGCTGCACTGTCATAGGGGCAGGACTGAGTGAGTGCTGCACTTTCGGAGGGGAGGTACTGAGGGAGTGCTACACTGTTGGAGGGGCATTACTGAGAGAATGCTGCACTGTCGGAGGGGCAGTAGTGAGGGAGCAGTGCACTGTCGGAGGGGCAGTACTGAGGGAATGCTTCACTGTCAGAGGGGCATTACTGAGGGAGCACTGCACTGTCGGAGGGACAGTACTGAGGGAGCACTGCACTGTCGGAGGGGCATTACTGAGGGAATGCTGTACTGTCATAGGGGCAGTACTGAGGGAGTGATGCATGTCGGAGGGACAGTACTGAGGGAATGCTGCACTGTCATAGGGGCAGTACTGAGGGAGTGCTGCACTGTCGGAGGGGCAGTACTGAGGGAATGCTGCACTGTCAGAGGGGCATTACTGAGGGAGCACTGCACTGTCAGAGGGGCAGTACTGAGGGAATGCTGCACTGTCGGAGGGGCAATACTGAGGGAGCGCTGCACTGTCGGATGGGCAGTACTGAGGGAATGCTGCACTGTCAGAGGGGCAGTACTGAGGGAATACTGCACTGTCAGAGGGGCAGTACTGAGGGAGTGCTGCACTGTCGGAGGGGCAGTACTGAGGGAGTGCTGCACTGTCGGAGGGGCAGTACTGAGGGAATGCTTCACTGTCAGAGGGGCATTACTGAGGGAGCACTGCACTGTCATAGTGGCAGTACTGAGTGAGTGCTGCATTTTCGGAGGGGCAGTACTGAGGGAGTGCTACACTGTCGGAGGGGCAGTACTGAGGGAGTGCTACACTGTCGGAGGGGCAGTACTGAGGGAGTGATGCACTGTCGGAGGGGCAGTACTGAGGGAGCACTGCACTGTCGGAGGGGCAGTACTGAGGGACCGCTGCACTGTCGGAGGGGCAGTACTGAGGGAGCGCTGCACTGTCAGAGGGGCAGTACTGAGGGAGCGCCGCACTGTCAGAGGGGCAGTACTGAGGGAGCGCTGCACTGTCAGAGGGGCAGTACTGAGGGAGCACTGCACTGTCGGAGGGGCAGTACTGAGGGAGCACTGCACTATCGGAGGGACAGTACTGAGGGAGCGCTGCACTGTCAGAGGGGCAGTACTGAGGGAGCGCTGCACTGTCGGAGGGACAGTACTGAGGGAATGCTGCACTGTCAGAGGGGCATTACTGAGGGAGTTCTGCACTGTCGGAGGGGCAGTACTGAGGGAGTGCTGCACTGTCGGAGGGGCAGTACTGAGGGAATGCTGCACTGTCAGAGGGGCATTACTGAGGAAGTGCTGCACTATCGGAGGGGCATTACTGAGGGAATGCTGCACTGTCGGAGGGGCAGTACTGAGGGGGTGCTGCACTGTCGGAGGGGCAGTAGTGAGGGAGCACTGCACTGTCATAGGGGCAGTACTGAGGGAGTGATGCACTGTCGGAGGGTCAGTACTGAGGGAATGCTGCACTGTCATAGGGGCAGTACTGAGGGAGTGATGCACTGTCGGAGGGTCAGTACTGAGGGAATGCTGCACTGTCATAGGGGCATTACTGAGGGAGCACTGCACTTTCATAGGGGCAGTACTGAGGGAGCGCTGCACTGTCATAGGGGCAGGACTGAGTGAGTGCTGCACTTTCGGAGGGGAGGTACTGAGGGAGTGCTACACTGTTGGAGGGGCATTACTGAGAGAATGCTGCACTGTCAGAGCGGCAGTAATGAGGGAGCACTGCACTGTCGGAGGGGCAGTAGTGAGGGAGCAGTGCACTGTCGGAGGGGAAGTACTGAGGGAATGCTTCACTGTCAGAGGGGCATTACTGAGGGAGCGCTGCACTGTCGGAGGGGCATTACTGAGGGAATGCTGTACTGTCATAGGGGCAGTACTGAGGGAGTGATGCACTGTCGGAGGGACAGTACTGAGGGAATGCTGCACTGTCAGAGGGGCATTACTGAGGGAGCACTGCACTGTCGGAGGGGCAGTACTGAGGGAGCGCTGCACTGTCGGAGGGGCAATACTGAGGGAGTGCTGCTCTGTCGGAGGGGCAATACTGAGGGAGCGCTGCACTGTCGGATGGGCAGTACTGAGGGAATGCTGCACTGTCAGAGGGGCAGTACTGAGGGAATACTGCACTGTCAGAGGGGCAGTACTGAGGGAATGCTGCACTGTCAGAGGGGCAGTATTGAGGGAGCACTGCACTGTCGGAGGGTCAGTACTGAGGGAATGCCGCACTGTCAGAGGGGCAGTACTGAGGGAGTGCTGCACTGTCAGAGGGGCATTACTGAGGGAGCGCTGCACTGTCAGAGGGGAGTACTGAGGGAGTGATGCACTGTCGGAGGGGCAGTACTGAGGGAATGCTGCACTGTCATAGGGGCAGTACTGAGTGAGTGCTGCATTTTCGGAGGGGCAGTACTGAGGGAGTGCTACACTGTCGGAGGGGCAGTACTGAGGGAGTGCTACACTGTCAGAGGGGCATTACTGAGGGAGCACTGCACTGTCATAGGGGCAGTACTGAGGGAGTGATGCACTGTCGGAGGGGCAGTACTGAGGGAATGCTGCACTGTCATAGGGGCAGTACTGAGTGAGTGCTGCATTTTCGGAGGGGCAGTACTGAGGGAGTGCTACACTGTCGGAGGGGCAGTACTGAGGGAGTGCTACACTGTCGGAGGGGCAGTACTGAGGGAGTGATGCACTGTCGGAGGGGCAGTACTGAGGGAGCACTGCACTGTCGGAGGGGCAGTACTGAGGGACCGCTGCACTGTCGGAGGGGCAGTACTGAGGGAGCGCTGCACTGTCAGAGGGGCAGTACTGAGGGACCGCTGCACTGTCAGAGGGGCAGTACTGAGGGAGCGCTGCACTGTCAGAGGGGCAGTACTGAGGGAGCGCTGCACTGTCAGAGGGGCAGTACTGAGGGAGCGCTGCACTGTCGGAGGGGCAGTACTGAAGAAGTGCTGCACTGTCGGTGGGGCAGTACTGAGGGAGCACTGCACTATCGGAGGGACAGTACTGAGGGAGTGCTGCACTGTCAAAGGGGCAGTACTGAGGGAGCACTGCACTGTCGGAGGGGCATTACTGAGGGAATGCTGTCCTGTCATAGGGGCAGTACTGAGGGAGTGATGCACTGTCGGAGGGACAGTACTGAGGGAATGCTGCACTGTCAGAGGGGCATTACTGAGGGAGTTCTGCACTGTCGGAGGGGCAGTACAGAGGGAGCACTGCACTGTCGGAGGGGCAGTACTGAGGGAATGCTGCACTGTCAGAGGGGCATTACTGAGGAAGTGCTGCACTATCGGAGGGGCAGTACTGAGGGAATGCCGCACTGTCAGAGGGGCAGTACTGAGGGGGTGCTGCACTGTCGGAGGGGCAGTAGTGAGGGAATGCTGCACTGTCATAGGGGCAGTACTGAGGGAGTGATGCACTGTCGGAGGGGCAGTGCAGAGGGAGTGCTACACTGTCAGAGGAGCATTACTGAGGGAATGCTGCACTGTCAGAGGGGCAGTACTGAGGGAGTGCTGCACTGTCATAGGGGCAGGACTGAGAGAATGCTGCACTGTCAGAGCGGCAGTAATGAGGGAGCACTGCACTGTCGGACGGGCAGTACTGAGGGAATGCTGCACTGTCAGAGGGGCAGTACTGAGGGGGTGCTGCACTGTCGGAGGGGCAGTAGTGAGGGAGCAGTGCACTGTCGGAGGGGAAGTACTGAGGGAATGCTTCACTGTCAGAGGGGCATTACTGAGGGAGCGCTGCACTGTCGGAGGGGCATTACTGAGGGAGTGATGCATGTCGGAGGGGCAATACTGAGGGAGTGCTGCTCTGTCGGAGGGGCAATACTGAGGGAGCGCTGCACTGTCGGATGGGCAGTACTGAGGGAATGCTGCACTGTCGGAGGGGCAGTACTGAGGGAATGCTGCACTGTCAGAGGTGCAGTACTGAGGGAATGCTGCACTGTCAGAGGGGCAGTACTGAGGGAATGCTGCACTGTCAGAGGGGCAGTACTGAGGGAGCACTGCACTGTCGGAGGGGCAGTACTGAGGGAGTGCCGCACTGTCAGAGGGGCAGTACTGAGGGAGTGCTGCACTGTCGGAGGGGCAGTACTGAGGGAGTGCTGCACTGTCGGAGGGGCAGTACTGAGGGAGTGCTGCACTGTCGGAGGGGCAGTACTGAGGGAGCGCTGCACTGTCGGAGGGGCAGTACTGAGGGAGCACTGCACTGTCGGAGGGGCAGTACTGAGGGAGTGCTGCACTGTCGGAGGGGCAGTACTGAGGGAGCGCTGCACTGTCGGAGGGGCAGTACTGAGGGAGCACTGCACTGTCATAGGGGCAGTACTGAGGGAGTGATGCACTGTCGGAGGGGTAGTACTGAGGGAATGCTGCACTGTCATAGGGGCAGTACTGAGTGAGTGCTGCATTTTCGGAGGGGCAGTACTGAGGGAGTGCTACACTGTCGGAGGGGCAGTACTGAGGGAGTGCTACACTGTCGGAGGGGCAGTACTGAGGGAGTGATGCACTGTCGGAGGGGCAGTACTGAGGGAGCACTGCACTGTCGGAGGGGCAGTACTGAGGGACCGCTGCACTGTCGGAGGGGCAGTACTGAGGGAGCACTGCACTGTCGGAGGGGCAGTACTGAGGGAGCGCTGGACTGTCAGAGGGGCAGTACTGAGGGAGCGCTGCACTGTCGGAGGGGCAGCGGAGGTGCCGTCTTTTGGATGAGACAGTAAACCAAGGCCCATCTGCCCTCTGAGGTGGATGTAAAAGGTCCCACAGCATTATTTCAATGAAGAGTAGGGGAATTATTTCTGGTGTCCTGGCCAATATTTATCCCTCAACCAGCATCAGTAAAACAGAAGATCTGGTCATTATTACATTGCTGTTTGTGGGAGCTTGCTGTGCACGAATTGGCTGCTGCGTTTCTGACATTACAACAGTGACTACCCTCAGTGAAGTCTTTCATTGGCTGTCAAGCACTTTGGGACGTCCTGAGGTGGTGAAAGGTGCTGGAGAAATCCAAGTTCTTTCTTTCTTCAAAGAATTAAACACTTTTGAAGGATGTCACTCTTGTCTAAAACAGCAGTGAGAAGAATGAACAGATCCTCTGTTTCAGTGTTTTAGTTGCTAACAGAAAAGGGAATCCTAAAGGCTTCTATAGGCATATAAATAGTAAAAGGGTAGTGAGAGGAGGGGTGGGGCCGATTGTGGACCATAATGGAGACCTACGCATGGAGGCAGAGGGCATGGCTGAGGTACTAAATGAGGACTTTGCACCTGTCTTCACCAAGGAGGTAGATGCTGCCTAAATCATGGTGAAAGAGGAGGTAGAGGAGATATAGAATGGGATAAAAATTGATAAAGAGGAGGTATTAGAAAGACTGGCTGTACTTAAAGTTGATAAGTTACCAGGACCGGATGGGATGCATCCTTGGATGCTGAGGGAGGTAAGGGTGGAAATTGCGGAGGTACTGGCCATAATCTTCCAATCCTCCTTAGATACGGGGGTGGTGCCAGAGGACTAGAGAATTGCAAATGTTGCACCCTTGTTCAAAAAAGGGTGTAAGGATAAACCCAGCAACTGCAGACCAGTCAGGTTAACCTCGGTAGTGGGGAAGCTTTTAGAAACGATAATCAGGGACAAAATTAACAGTCACTTTCACAAGTGTGGATTAATTCTGGAAAGCCAGCATGGATTTGTTAAACGCAAATCCTGTTTAACTAACTTGATTGAGTTTTTTGATGAGGTAACAGAGAGGGTTGATGAGGGCAATATAGTTGATGTGGTGTACATGGATTTCCAAAAGGCGTTTGATAAAGTGCCTCACAATAGGCTTATCAGCAAAGTTGAAGCCCTTGGAATAAAAGGGACAGTGGCAGCATGGATACGGAATTGACTAAGTGACAGGAAACAGAGAGTAGTGGTGAACGGTTGTTTTTCAGACTGGAGGAAGATATACAGTGATGTTCCCCAGGGGTCAGTACGAGGACCACTGCTTTTCTTGATATATATTAATGACTTGGACTTGGGTGTACAGGGCACAATTTCAAAATTTGCAGATGAAACAAAACTTGGAAGTATAGTGAAGAGTGAGGAGGGTAGGAATAGACTTCAAGAGGACATAGACAGGCTGGTGGAATGGGTGGGCACGTGTCAGATGAAATTTAACGCAGAAAAGTGCGAAGTGATACATTTTGGTAGGAAGAATGAGGAGAGGCAATATAAACTAAAGGGTACAATCCTAAAGGGGGTGCATGAACAGAGAGACCTGGGGGTGTCTGTACTCAAATCATTGAAGGTGGCAGGGCAGGTTGAGAAAGCGGTTAAAAAAGCACACAGGATCATACTTCATAAATAGAGGTCATGATGCGGAGATGCCGGTGTTGGACTGGGGTGGACAAAAATGAGAAGTCGCACAACACCAGGTTATAGTCCAACAGTTTTATTTAAAATTACGAGCTTTCGGAGCTCCGCTCTTTTCGTCAGGTACAGGCACTGTACCTTTACCTGAAGAAGGAGCAGTGCTCCGAAAGCTCGTAATTTTAAATAAAACTGTTGGACTATAACCTGGTGTTGTGCGACTTCTCATTTTCATAAATAGAGGCTTAGTGTACAAAAGCAAGGAAGTTATGATGAACCTTTATAAAACACTGGTTCAGCCTCAACTGGAGTATTGTGTCCAATTCTGGGCACCACACTTTAGGAAGGATGTGAAGGCCTTAGAGAGGGTGCAGAAAAGATTTACAAGAATGATTCCAGGGTTGTGGGACTTCAGTTACGTGGATAGAATGAAGAAGCTGGGGTTGTTCTCCTTAGAGCTGAGAAGGTTGAGAAGAGATTTGATAGAGGTGTTCAAAATCATGAGGGGTCTGGACAGAGTAGATAGAGAGAAACTGTTCCCATTGGCGGAAGGGTCGAGAACCAGAGGACACAGATTTAAGGTTATTGGCAGAAGAACCAAAGGCGAAATGAGGAAAAAACATTTTTATGCAGCGAGTGGTTAGGGTCTGGAATGCACTGCCTGAAAGGGTGGTGGAGGCAGACTCAATCATAGCTTTCAAAAGGGAGTTGGATAAATACCTGAAGGAAAAAAATTTGCAGGGCTACGGGGAAAGGGCGGTGGAGTGGGACTAGCTGAAGTGCTCTTGCAGAGAGCCGGCACGGGCTCGACGGGCTGAATGGCCTCCTTCTGTGCTGTAACCATTCTATGATTCTATGATGTTGGTTGAGGGATAATTATTGGCTTCCTGCCGCAATATTAGGGCTTAGTAGGCTGGTTAGCGCCCGAAAAACGGGGCCGAATTTATCGGCCTTGATCTCATCGTTTGCATTTTTTTTATATATAATAGTTTTTTCCCCATGTACTTGCTCCTTCTTTCCAAATCTGTTCCGTCTTCTGAACTTCTGTTCTCTGATTCTGTATTCACTGTGAGTGGGTGAGTGAGATGGAAAGACTCCAGGGTGAGAATATATTCAGACTGTGACTGTAAACTTGGTGCAAAGACTCTAATTCCTGCTCAGATGTTGTCGATTTTAAAATTCTCATCCTTGTGTGCAAATCCCTTCATGGCCTCACCCCTTCCCATTTCTGTAAGCTCCTCCAGCCCTACAAACCTCCGAGATCTCTGCGCTCCTCCAATTCTGCCCTCTTGCGCATCCCTGATTTTCATTGTTTCACCATTGGCGGCCGTGCCTTCAGCTGCCTGGGCCCTAAGCTCTGGAATTCCCTCCCTAAACCTCTCCGCTTCTCTCTCATCCTTTAAGACGCTCCTTAAAACCTCCCTCTTTGACCCAGCCTTTGGTCACCTGTCCTAATATCTCCTTATGTGTCTCGGTGTCAATGTTTGTCTGATTTACACTCCTGTGAAGCACGTTGGGAGGTTTTACTACGTTAAAGGCGCTATATAAATGCAGGTTGTTGTTGCGGCGATGTGATGTACCGGGATACGGTGGTGCAGTGATTCTGTTACCGGACTAATAATCCTGAGAACGTGAGTTCAAATCTCACCATGGGGCAGTTTGAAAAATTGAAATAAAAATCTGGGATCAGAGACCATGAAGCTGTCGGATTGTCGTAAAAACCCAACTGGTTCACAATGTCCTTTAGGGAAGGAAACCTGCCGTCCTTACCCGGTCTGGGCCTATATGTGACTCCAGTCCGTGAGGACAGGGCCCTTTAATACGGGTCCAGGTTTTTAAATCTCTGCTGTTTTATTTTTAGCTGTGAGCTGTAAAATCAGACTGAACAAAGATCCAGTGATGGGCGAGTTTCTCTGAAGTGTGGGAGCGAGGTTAGAGTTCAGACAATGCGCTATATTTATATAAAAAGGCCGTGGCTTCACAGAGTCTGACTCGGATTCTCTGCTCCACTTCCCTCAATATCACTCATTTTACCAAAATCTCTCACCAGCAGCATGTCGGGGAATGAGACCAGCCTGGATATAGCACACACAGGGACAGGAGGAGGCCATTCAGCCCCTCCAGCCTGTTCCACCATTCATAGGAACACAGGGACAGGAGGAGGCCATTCAGCCCCTCCAGCCTGTTCCACCATTCATAGGAACATAGGGACAGGAGGAGGCCATTCAGCCCCTCCAGCCTGTTCCACCATTCATAGGAACACAGGGACAGGAGGAGGCCATTCAGCCCCTCCAGCCTGTTCCACCATTCATAGGAACAGAGGGACAGGAGGAGGCCATTCAGCCCCTCCAGCCTGTTCTACCATTCATTGGAACAGAGGGACAGAAGGAGGCCATTCAGCCCCTCCAGCCTGTTCTGCTATTTAATCTGATCATGCCTGATCTGTATCTCCACTCTATTTACCCGCCTTGTTTCCGTATCCATTGATACCCTTACCCAACAATAATCTCTCGATCTCAGTCTCCAAAGACTCCAATTGACCCCCAGCCTCATGATCAATATTTCAGGGTGTCCAGGACATGAGGCTCACTGACTATTAACCAGCTGATGCTGTGACCTTGGTTACTAATGACATCGCTCGCAATCTCTGCCCGCACAGTCTTTGAATAATTGATGGAAAGTTTGTATTCCAGAGAACAAAGCATCAGAGAATCAGACAGCACAGGAGGAGGCCATTCGGCCCATCGTGCCTGTGCCGGCTCTTTGAAAGAGCTCTCCAATTAGTCCCACTCCCCCCTCTTTCCCCATAGCCCTGCAAATCTTTCCTTTTCAACTATTTATCCAATTCCCTTTTAAAAGTTACTATTGAATCTGCTTCCACCGCCCTTTCAGGCAGCACATTCCAGATCACAACAACTCGCTGCGTAAAAACATTCTCCTCATCTCCCCTCTGGTTCTTTTGCCAATTATCTTCAATCTCTGTCCTCTGGTCACCGACCCTCCTGCCACTGGAAACAGTTTCTCCTTATTTACACTATCAATACCACGCATTATTTTGAACACCTCTGTTAAATCTCCCATTAACCTTCCCTGCTCGAAGGAGAACAATCCCAGGTTCTCCAGTCTCTCCATATAACTGAAGTCCCTCATCCCTGGTACCATTCTAGTAAATCTCCTCTGCACCCTCTCCAAGGCCTTATCATCCTTCCTAAAGTGTGGAGCCCAGAATTGAACCCAATACTCCAGTTGATACCTAATCAATACTTTATAAAGATTTAGCATAACTTCCTTGTTTTTGTACACAGTATTGAAGAACTGTACATGATATTCTATGAACCGTAAACAGTATTCGAAGTGCGGTTGCCCCAATGATTTATAAAGTAACAGGATTACCTCACTATTTCGCTCCCTTTATATTCAGTCACTGTCCATGAGTTTGAAGGAGGATGTGGTTAACCAGAAATCCTTGTCTCAGTGAATTCACTACATGTGTTGTGAGCTTCGCTCGAACTGTGGAATTAAAGAGAGGATCATCACTACTTCTGTAGAAACACAGTCTGTGCCTTGCTCGGCTAAAAGTCTGACAGCCAATTATTTCTGAATCCGAGCAACAATTATGAAATCTCAGCGAGTCGTGACAGCTGGTGAATGTTAACGTGGAGTTTCTGCTTCTCAACTTTAAAATAAAGACTTGCATTTCTGTAGAACCTTTCATGACCTCACGATGTCCCATGGAGTGTTTGATGGGACAGTGTAGAGGGAGCTTTACTCTGTATCTAACCCATGCTGTACCTGCCCCAGGAGTGATTGATGGGACAGTGTCGAGGGAGCTTTACTCTGTATCTAACCCGTGCTGTACCTGCCCTGGGAGTGTTTGATGGGACAGTGTAGAGGGAGCTTTACTCTGTATCTAACCCGTGCTGTACCTACCCTGGGAGTGTTTGATGGGACAGTGTAGAGGGAGCTTTACTCTGTATCTAACCCATGCTGTACCTGCCCTGGGACTGTATGATGGGACAGTGTAGAGGGAGCTTTACTCTGTATCCAACTCCATGCTGTACCTGCCCTGGGAGTGTTTGATGGGACAGTGCAGATGTGCTGTTTGCTGAGAGCTGCCAGACTTGCATTAATGGTGTCCTTGGATAAATTCATGAGCTGACCCGTCCTACACAGAGAGCTGATGAAGGATGTGAGGTCGCAGGTTCTCCATTAGAGGGACAGTGGGAGATGGAGCTGAGATTTTGCCGCAGTGTTGGATTGAGATGAGCACCATGTTTCGCTCGTTCCTCCAACACCCGGGATTTCCAGCAGGAATTCCAGAATGTTCTCCGTCACGTTACAAATGTTATCATTTACAAATTGATCTTTTCACAAGGTGTTGATTGTGCTGTTCAGAAAGACATTAACAGACTAACATTTGAGGCATTTCCCAGGTATCTGACTCCAGGATATACTGGGAGACCTCACAGATGTTGTGAGTTTGAACTGATTCTAAGCTGGTGCCTGGGGATTGTGTCTGATTCTCTGGGGATTGTGAACATCTGTATCCGTTCCTCCGCCAGCTGTTCACAGAATCTCACAGCACAGCAAGAGGCCATTCGGCCCATCGTGCCTGTGCTGGCTCTTTGAAAGATCTCTCCAATTAGTCCCACTCCCTGCTCTTTCCCCACAGCCCTGCTAATTTATCCTTTTCAAGTATATTTTTCCCTGTTTTAAGGGAGTTTAGTTTAAGCAGGTTCAAATAGCTCTTCAAAGAGCCAGCACAGGCACGATGGGCCGAATGGCCTCCTTCTGAGCTGTGAGATTCTGGGATATTTTCCCTGTTTTAAGGGAGTTTATTTTAAGCAGGTTCGAACAGCAGACGGGATTTCAGTCTGAACGAGCCAAACATTCGCTCTGTAATATCGCAGCCCGTTCTATTGGGTCTGGGACTAAACCTTTAAAACTCAGACTGAAATCCGAGGGCCCGGGAGAGGCGACAGTAAGTGGATTAAACCTGAGGCCAGAGACTTTATCCCCATTAATCCTCTCCCTGACCAATATCTCACTCACTGCTCACTGTCCCCAGTAAACCGGCTGCACATTAAACTTCACCAGTCTCTTTATTCCTGGATCAGAGCTCCCTCACTGCGCTGTTCCCTCTGCCAATGTTCTTCTCACTTTAGCAGCTCAGAGAGGAGAATGTTTGAAGAATGATTTACTGTTGTTGTGGCGATGACTGACTGACCCCTGACCCTGTCACCAGCGGATGGGTTTTTCTATCGAGCAGTTTGAATGATGAGGAGTCTCGGTTCCGTCTCCTGTTATTCTCTGTTTCCCATTCTCTGTATTGACCAGGCGCAGATTACATTATAAACACAGATAGAGACAGACAGGCAAGGTCGAGGGTTCAAGTCCCACTCCAGAGACTTGAGCACAAAATCCAGGCCGACACTCCCAGTGCAGTACTGAGGGAGCGCATCACTGTCGGAGGGGCAGTACTCAGGGAGTGCTGCACTGTCGGAGGGTCAGTACTGAGGGAACGCTGCACTGTCGGAGGGGCAGTACTGAGGGAGCGCTGCACTGTCGGAGGGGCAGTACTGAGTGAGCGCAGCACTGTCGGAGGGACAGTACTGAGGGAGCGCTGCACTGTCGGAGGGCCTGTACTGAGGGAGTGCTGCACTGACAAAGCGGCAGTTCTGAGGGAGCCCTGCACTGACAAAGGGGCAGTTCTGAGGGAGCCTTGCACTATCGGAGGGGCAGTACTGAGGGAGTGCTGCACTGTCGGAGGGGCAGTACTGAAGGATTGCTGCACTGTCGGAGGGGCAGTACTGAGGGAGTGCTCCACTGTCGGAGGTGCAGTACTGAGGGAGTGCTGCACTGTCGTAGGGGCAGTACTGAGGGAGTGCTGCACTGTCGGAGGGGGAGTACTGAGGGAGCGCTGCACTGTCAGAGGGGCAGTACTGAGGGAGTGCTGCACTGTCGTAGGGGCAGTACTGAGGGAGTGCTGCACTGTCGGAGGGGGAGTACTGAGGGAGCGCTGCACTGTCGTAGGGGCAGTACTGAGGGAGCGCTGCACTGTCGGAGGGGAAGTACTGAGGGAGAGCTGCACTGTCGGAGGGACAGTACTGAGGGAGCGCTGCACTGTCGGAGGGGCAGTACTGAGGGAGTGCCGCACTGTCGGAGGGGAAGTACTGAGGGAGCGCTGCACTGTCGGAGGGGCAGTACTGAGGGAGAGCTGCACTGTCGGAGGGACAGTACTGAGGGAGCGCTGCACTGTCGGAGGGGAAGTACTGAGGGAGAGCTGCACTGTCGGAGGGGCAGTTCTGAGGGAGCGCTGCACTGTCAGAGGGGCAGTACTGAGGGAGCGCTGCACTGTCGGAGGGCAGCACTGAGGGAGCGCCGCACTGTCTGAGGGGCAGTACTGAGGGAGTGCTGCACTGTCGGAGGGACAGTACTGAGGGTGTGCTGCACATCTGAGGGGCAGTACTGAGGGAATGCTGCACTGTCGGAGGGGCAGTACAGAGGGTTTGCTGCACAGTCGGAGGGGCAGTACTGAGGGAGCGCTGATGTTGGCGGAGCAGTACTGAGGGAGCGCCAAACAGTCAGAGGGTCAGTACTGATGGAGAGCTGCACTGTCGGAGTGGAAGTACAGAGGGAGCGCCGCACTTTCGGAGGGGCAGTACTGAGGGACTGCAGCACTGTTGGAGGGGCAGCACTGAGGGAGTGCTGCAATGTCGGAGGGTCAGTACTGAGGGAGCGCTGCACTGTCGGAGAAGCAGAACTGAGGGAGTGCTGCTCTGTCGGAGGAGCAGTACTGAGGGAGTGCTGCACTGTCAGAGGGGCAGACTGAGGGAATACTGCACTGTCGGAGGGGCAGTACTGAGGGAGTGCTGCACTATCGGAGAGGCAGTACTGAGGGAATGCTGCACTGTCGGAGGGGCAGTACTGAGGGAGTGCTGCATGTCGAAGGGGCGATACTGAGGGACAGCTGCACTGTCGGAGGGGCTGCACTGAGGGAGCGCCGCACTGTCGGAGGGGCAGTACTGAGTGCGCGCTGCACTGTCGGAGGAGCAGTAGTGAGGGAGTGCTGCACTGTCAGAGTGGCAGTACTGAGGGAGTGCTGCACTGTCGGAGGGGCAGTACTGAGGGAGAGCTGCACTGTCGGAGGGGCAGTTCTGAGTGAGCGTTGCACTGTCGGAGGGGCCGTACTGAGTGAGCGCTGCACTGTAGGAGGGGCAGTACTGAGTGAGCGTTGCACTGTCGGAGGGGCAGTACTGAGTGAGCGCTGCACTGTCGGAGGGGCAGTAGTGAGGGAGCGCTGCACTGTCGGAGGGGCAGTACTGTGGGAGCGCCGTACTGTTGGAGGGGCAGTACAGAGAGAGAGCTGCACTGTCGGAGTGGCAGTACTGAGGGAGCGCTGCACTGTCGGAGTGGCAGTACTGAGGGAGCGCTGCACTGTCGGAGGGGCAGTACTGAGGGAGCGCCGCACTGTCGGAGGGCAGTACTGAGGGTTTGCTGCACTGTCGGAGGGGCAGTGCTGAGGGAGTGCTGCACTGTCGGAGGGCAGTACTGAGGGTTTGCTGCACTGTCGGAGGGGCAGTACTGAGGGAGTGCTGCACTGTCGGAGGGGCAGTACTGAGGGAGTGCTGCACTGTCGGAGGTGCCGACTTTCGGATGAGACCTTAAACCGAGGCCCAGTCTGCACTCTCAGGTTAACATAAAATATCCCCTGTAACTATTTCGAAGTAGAGTAACAAATTTTCCCTGTTGTCCTGGTCATTATTTATTCTTCAACCAGAACCACTAAAGCAGATTATCTGCTCATTATCTCATTAATGTTTCTGGGACCTTGCTTTACACAAATTAACTGCCGTGTTTCCTAAATTACAACAGTGACTCCACTTCCTCAATACGTCATTGGCTGTAATGAGCATTGTGACGTGCTGAGGTTGTGAAAGGCGCTATAGAAATGCAAGTCATTCATTCTAGTTTGAGCCCAATTAGTTCCTCATTACAGTGAGGAGAATATTTAATTACCAGACTCATTAAAGCAACACTGACCTCGCCAGATTGGAGCTGAGTCAACACACACTGTGCCCGGCAGACAAACTCCCCTGAACCCATTCTCTGTGAAGCACAGAAACCAGTGAAATGCAGAACAATCGAAAATCAAATCAAGTCTTCACTTCAGGGCAATGTCTGGAAATCAGACATCTCACTGGAGAAAATCACTGCTGGTCCAACAAAGGCCACGGGTCTAATTATACATCGAGCGGATAATCAGAGTGTTGGCAGATTGTGAGCTCTTTCTATTCCTCTGGGTACTTGAGCAATAATTAGTGGGACAGGCTCCAATCAGGAAGATTATAAGGATGTCAATGGCATCAGAATCTGAGCTAAACAGTGTGAGCTCAACAAGAAATTACTGGAGAATCAACATCGGTATCAAACTGGACTGGACCCAGACTGTTCACACCCAGTGCATGGACATCCCATAATACACAGCTAGAACATCACCATATTCCCCAGGTATAACATCACCATATTCCCCAGGTATAACATCACCATATTCCCCAGGTATAACATCACCATATTCCCCAGGTATAACATCACCATATTCCCCAGGTATAACATCACCATATTCCCCAGGTACAACATCACCATATTCCCCAGGTACAACATCACCATATTCCCCAGGTATAACATCACCATATTCCCCAGGTATAACATCACCATATTCCCCAGGTATAACATCACCATATTCCCCAGGTATAACATCACCATATTCCCCAGGAATAACATCACCATATTCCCCAGGTATAACATCACCATATTCCCCAGGTATAACATCACCATATTCCCCAGGTATAACATCACCATATTCCCCAGGTACAACATCACCATATTCCCCAGGTATAAAATCATCATATTCCCCAGGTATAACATCACCATATTCCCCAGGAATAACATCACCATATTCCCCAGGTAGAACATTACCATATTCCCCAGGTACAACATCACCATATTCCCCAGGTATAACATCACCATATTCCCCAGGAATAACGTCACCATATTCCCCAGGTATAACATCACCATATTCCCCAGGAATAACATTACCATATTCCCCAGGTACAACATCACCATATTCCCCAGGTACAACATCACCATATTCCCCAGGTATAACATCACCATATTCCCCAGGTACAACATCACCATATTCCCCAGGTATAACATCACCATATTCCCCAGGTATAACATTACCATATTCCCCAGGTACAACATCACCATATTCCCCAGGTATAACATCACCATATTCCCCAGGTAGAACATCACCATATTCCCCAGGAATAACATCACCATATTCCCCAGGTATAACATTACCATATTCCCCAGGTATAACATCACCATATTCCCCAGGTAGAACATTACCATATCCCCCAGGTATAACATCACCATATTCCCCAGGTATAACATCACCATATTCCCCAGGAATAACGTCACCATATTCCCCAGGTATAACATCACCATATTCCCCAGGTATAACATCACCATATTCCCCAGGTACAACATCACCATATTCCCCAGGTACAACATCACCATATTCCCCAGGTATAACATCACCATATTCCCCAGGTATAACATCACCATATTCCCCAGGTAGAACATCACCATATTCCCCAGGTACAACATCACCATATTCCCCAGGTATAACATCACCATATTCCCCAGGTACAACATCACCATATTCCCCAGGTATAACATCACCATATTCCCCAGGTATAACATCACCATATTCCCCAGGTAGAACATCACCATATTCCCCAGGTACAACATCACCATATTCCCCAGGATAACATCACCATATTCCCCAGGTATAACATTACCATATTCCCCAGGTATAACATCACCATATTCCCCAGGTATAACATCACCATATTCCCCAGGTATAACATCACCATATTCCCCAGGTACAACATCACCATATTCCCCAGGAATAACATCACCATATTCCCCAGGTACAACATCACCATATTCCCCAGGATAACATCACCATATTCCCCAGGTATAACATCACCATATTCCCCAGGAATAACATCACCATATTCCCCAGGTATAACATCACCATATTCCCCAGGTACAACATCACCATCTTCCCCAGGATAACATCACCATATTCCCCAGGTATAACATTACCATATTCCCCAGGTATAACATCACCATATTCCCCAGGTATAACATCACCATATTCCCCAGGTACAACATCACCATATTCCCCAGGTATAACATCACCATATTCCCCAGGTATAACATCACCATATTCCCCAGGTATAACATTACCATATTCCCCAGGTATAACATCACCATATTCCCCAGGTATAACATCACCATATTCCCCAGGTATAACATCACCATATTCCCCAGGTAGAACATCACCATATTCCCCAGGTAGAACATCACCATATTCCGCAGGTAGACCATCCCATATTCCCCAGGTATAACATCACCATATTCCCCAGGTACAACATCACCATATTCCCCAGGTATAACATCACCATATTCCCCAGGTATAACATCACCATATTCCCCAGGAATAACATCACCATATTCCCCAGGTATAACATCACCATATTCCCCAGGTATAACGTCACCATATTCCCCAGGTATAACGTCACCATATTCCCCAGGTACAACATCACCATATTCCCCAGGTACAACATCACCATATTCCCCAGGTATAACGTCACCATATTCCCCAGGTATAACCTCACCATATTCCCCAGGTATAACATCAGCATATACCCCGGGTATAACATCACCATATTCCCCAGGCAGAACATCACCATATTCCCCAGGTATAACCTCACCATATTCCCCAGGTATAACATCAACATATACCCCGGGTATATCATCACCATATTCCCCAGGAATAACATCACCATATTCCCCAGGTAGAACATCACCATATTCCCCAGGTAGAACATCACCATATTCCCCAGGTAGAACATCACCATATTCCCCAGGTATAACATCACCATATTCCCCAGGTATAACATCACCATATTCCCCAGGTAGAACATCACCATATTCCCCAGGTAGAACATCACCATATTCCCCAGGTAGAACATCACCATATTCCCCAGGTATAACATCACCATATTCCCCAGGTATAACATCACCATATTCCCCAGGTACAACATCACCATATTCCCCAGGTAGAACATCACCATATTCCCCAGGTAGAACATCACCATATTCCCCAGGTAGAACATCACCATATTCCCCAGGAATACAATGCACATTTTGCGCTATCATGTAATAGACAGGTTACTTTAACTCGTACAGTTTTGACAAGTTAATATCAATATAAATAAGGGTGTTCTGTAACATTTTAGTAGAAGGAATAAGGATGCCACATACTGTCAGAGGGCAGTACTGAGGGAGCGCTGCACTGTCAGTGGGGCAGTACTGAGGGAGCGCGGCACTGTCGGAGGGGCAACACTGAGATAGTGCTGCACTGTCGGAAGGTCAGTACTGTGGAAGTGCTACACTGTCAGAGGGGCAGTACGGAGGGAGTGCTGCACTGTCGGAGGGGCAGTACTGAGGGAGTGCTGCACTGTTGGAGGGGCAGTACTGAGGGAGCGCTGCACTGTCGGAGGGTCAGTACTTAGGACAGCTGCACTGTCGGAGTGGAAGTACAGAGGGAGCGCCGCACTTTCGGAGGGGCAGTACTGAGGGAGTGCAGTACTGTCGGAGGGGCAGTACTGAGGGAGTGCTGCACTGTCGGAGGGGCAGTACTGAGGGAGTGCTGCACTGTCAGAGGGGCAGTACTGAGGGAGTGCAGCACTGTCGCACGGGCAGTACTGAGGGAGTGCTGCACTGTCGGAGTGGAAGTACAGAGGGAGCGCCGCACTTTCGGAGGGGCAGTACTGAGGGAGTGCAGTACTGTCGGAGGGGCAGTACTGAGGGAGTGCTGTACGGTCGGATGAGCAGTACTGAGGGAGCGCTGCACTGTCAGAGAAGCAGAACTGAGGGAGTGCTGCATTGTTGGAGGAGCAGTACTGAAGGAGTGCTGCACTGTTGGAGAGGCAGTACTGAGGGAGCGCTGCACTGTCGGAGGGGCAGTACTGAGGGAGTGCTGCACTGTTGGAGAGGCAGTACTGAGGGAGCGCTGCACTGTCGGAGGGGCAGTACTGAGGGAGTGCCGCACTGTCGGAGGGGCAGTACTGAGGGAGTGCCGCATTGTCGGAGGGGCAGTATTGAGGGAGCACTGCTCTGTCGGAGGGGCAGTACTGAGGGAATTCTGTACTGTCAGATGTGCTGTCTATTGGATAAGATGTTAAACCGAGGCCCCGTCTGATTGTTCCTCTCTCTTTCTTTCTATATTTCCTTCTTCCTCTCTTTTTTCACTCTTTCCTCACATTCTCTTTCTGTCTCTCTTTCTCCTCTCTCTCTCTTTCTTACCCTCCTCTCTCTTTCTCTCTCTCCCTCCTCCTCCTCCCACATTGCGTGGGCTCATTCACCAGAAACACCCTTTGTCTTTTGTTGATGGAGTTCAGTTCTCGCTGTGAGCTCCTATTTTATTTTCCACCCCCCAGTAACCTGCTCACTGATGGAGCTGAAATGAGCCTGGGATTAAATTGATTGTTTAAATCTGTTTTCACAGACAGTCCGTGGGTTCCCTGAACACCTGCTCACAGCCCTGAGTCTCAGTGAGGCTGGGGCTCTGGGGAGATTAGTTTGGGGAGAAGGCCCTTTATTGGAGACCTTTCATTAGAAGGAGGTCA
The DNA here is from genome assembly GCA_030390025.1 of Squalus acanthias. Classification (NCBI taxonomy): domain Eukaryota; kingdom Metazoa; phylum Chordata; class Chondrichthyes; order Squaliformes; family Squalidae; genus Squalus; species Squalus acanthias. Next base: position 589,633 of record JASTWF010000116.1, on the reverse strand, counting down.
CCCATTGGGGACGGACGGTTTAAAATTGGAAGCTCAGTGTGTAATGAAAGATGACTGTGGTCTATAAGGACCGATCGACACAGGGCCCTGTCAATAATGTGGGCCGACACCACTGCTTGTTGAAGATTGGCTGGAGATTCTCATTCTTTCACCAGTCTGGTTTCCGTTCTCTGAAACCTCCCTCTGGTCTTCTCATTACTGAAATGTTTCGACACAAACACCAGGTGCAGAGTTCTGGGTTTCATTAACTTGAACAAACATTCATTTCTGCCAGCTCACATTCTCTGTAATTAAATTCCAACGTGTAGAATCCCATCGAGCTCCCTGGCAAGATGTTGACTTAAAACCGCCGTTCCTTTATTAAATTCATTCTGGGGATGTGGGCATCGCTGGCACGGCCGGCATTTATTGCCCATCCCGAGTTGCCTGAGAAGGTGGGGGTGGGCCTTCTTGAACCGCTGGGAGCGGGTTTGATACAAAGTGAGTGTCTCGCTCGGTCACGTCAGAGGGCAGTTAAGTCAACAACGTTGGAGTGAGACTGGAGTCACATTTAGGCCCAGACCGGGTAAGGACGGCAGGTTCCCTTCCCTAAAGAACATTAGTGAACCAGTGGGGTTTTACAACAATCTCCCTGAGCTGTGGGCCGTGGGGAGATGGACCTTGTCCCTGACACACTGCGGACCGTGGGGAGATGGACCTTCTCCCTGACCCACTGCGGGCCGTGGGGAGATGGACCTTCTCCCTGACCCACTGCGGGCCGTGGGGAGATGGACCTTCTCCCTGACCCACTGCGGGCCGTGGGGAGATGGACCTTCTCCCTGACCCAATGCGGGCCGTGGGGAGATGGACCTTCTCCCTGACCCACTGCGGGCCGTGGGGAGATGGACCTTCTCCCTGACCCACTGCGGACCGTGGGGAGATGGACCTTCTATAAGTTGATGAGTGAAGGTTGAATGGAGATCAGTTCCCCTGGTGTTGGTGTCTGAGGGAAGGATTCATTGCCAATAGTCTGACTGCAACAGGACATTAAAATAAGGCAAAGAAGATTGAAAAACCCTCTAAATTATCCTTTTTATTCACTTTCTGAGCTGTATTAATGATGTAAACAAACCATCGCCCAAAATAGTCGAGTTTGTGATAAAAGTTCGAGATCCGTCATAATTATTAGCAGGATTTCCATTTGCTGTTGGGGTTTTGTCAGTGAGTTGGTGTAAAAGTCTCGGGGTTTGGAGCTGATTTATTGTCTCTTTAACCCTCAGACAGTATGGAGTATCGGGGTGAATCTCTGACCCGTTTTATCATCTCGCTGCCTCTGTCCTGTGGGGATTCCGGGAGAGTCTTTCAGCTCAGCACTGGCCCACTAAATGCTGCTCATTTTATTCTTGGCCCAATCATTAACCTCCTAACTGAGCAACTCTGCTCGAAAATTAACTCCAACAAAGGGCCTGATCACTCGGTGATGGAAAGTGACAGGAATCTGTGGGATTGGACTTTATGGAGCCACTAACTTCTGTGCTCAATAATACACTAATTAACATCATTAACCAGGGGACTGAACCGTGCTGATAGCGAGTGGTTTAGTTAGTGAGAACGACAGGCTCTTAGTCACACTACACAGTGTAAACCCCAGATAGCAACACTTAAAGCCCGGAAATAAATGTCAAGTGGTGAGTGGATTTGTAGAAGTAACAATGATTCAGAAGATGCTCCGTTTACGCTCCAGTGTCACAGGAGCAGTTTCTGTAATATATGATCCTTCTATTGAAATATCTTCCCTTCCCGCGTTGATGCAGCCACACACAGCAGGAGCCTGTTGTGTCTCTCTCTCGCTGGGCTGTATGGTGATGTTTCATTACTGTTTCAACAACAACTTGCATTTATATAGCGCCTTTAACATAGTCAATCCTCCCAAGGTGCTTCACAGGAGCGTAAATCAGACACATCGAGCCACATAAGGAGATATTAGGACAGGTGACCAAAAGCTTGGTCAAAGAGGTAGGTTTTAAGGAGCGTCTTAAAGGAGGAGAGAGAGGTAGAGAATCAGAGAGGTTTAGGGAGGGAATTCCAGAGCTTAGGGCCCGGGCAGCTGAAGGCACGGCCACCAATGGTGGAGTGATTAAAATCAATGATGCGCAAGAGACCAGAATTGGAGGAGCGCAGAGATCTCAGAGTGTTGTGGGGCTGGAGGAGGTCACAGAGATAGGGAGGGGCGAGACCATGGAAGGATTTGAACACAAGGATGAGAATTTTAAAATTGAGGCGTTGGGGGACTGGGTGAGTGGGACAGGCTGAGGTGTTCTTGCAGAGAGCCCACACGGGCTCGACGGGCCGAATGGCCTTCTTCCGTGCTGTAACCATTCTATTATCTCTAGAGGCCAGAGGTCGGTGATTCTAACACACTGAACATGAATTTTGGAAAATCGAAACAAACAAAAGTTCCAAAATATCATCACATCGGAAATCCTTTCAAATGTCCAGACCCTTGTCTCTTTACAGCCAATGTAGGTCAGTGCGCCCAGGGGTGAGGGGTGAATAGGACTTGGTGTGAGTTAGGACACGGGGCAGCACAGTTTTGGATGAGTTGAGGTTTAGGGAGGGTGGAAGGTGGGAGGCCGGCCAGGAGAGCGTTGGAATAGTCGAGTCTGGAGGTGACACAGGCATGGATTGGGGCAGTGGAACAGTAAACAAGAAATCTTGTCGAGAAATGTGTGGCGGTTAGGGATTGAGAATAAGGGTCTGACACACAGAGCCCAGGGTTATGGCCTAAGGGCAGATAAGGGATTGTTTTAACAACATAGAAACATAGAAGCATAGAAGATAGGAGCAGGAGTAGGCCATTCGGCCCCTCGAGCCTGCTGCGCCATTCAATGTGATCATGGCTGATCATCCAAATTCAGTACCCTGTCCCTGCTTTCTCCCCATATCCATTGATCCCTTTAGCCTTAAGAAATATATCTAACTCCTTCATGAATATATTTAATGAATTGGCCTCAACTGCCTTCTGTGGTAGAGAATTCCACAGGTTCATCACTCTCTGGGTGAAGAAATTCCTCCTCATCTCAGTCCTAAATGGCTTACCCCTTATCCTTAGACTGTGACCCCTAGTTCTGGACTCCCCCGCCATCGGGAACATCCTTCCTGCATCTAGTCTGTCTAGTCCAGTTAGAATTTTATAAGTTTCAATGAGATCCCCTCTCATTCTTCTAAACTTTAGCAAATATAAGCCTAATCGACTCAATCACTCTTCATACGTCATTCCTGCCATCCCAGGTATCAGTCTGGTGAATCTTCGCTGCACTCCCTCCATGGCAAGAACATCCTTCCTCAGATAAGGCGACCAAAACTGCACACAATACTCAAGGTGTGGTCTCACCAAGGCCCTGTACAACTGCAGCAAGACATCCTTGCTCCGGTACTCGAATCCTCTCGCTATGAAGGCCAACATACATAGATACATAGATACATAGAAGATAGGAGCAGGAGTAGGCCATCCGGCCCTTCGAGCCTGCCTCCGCCATTTAATGAGATCATGGCTGATCCTCCAATTCAGTATCCCGTCCCCGCCTTCTCTCCGTAACCCTTAACCCCTTTTGCCTGTAGAAATATATCTAATTCCCTCTTAAATATATTTAATGAGCTGGCGTACACTGCCCTCTGTGGCAATGAGTTCCACAGGTTCACCACCCTCTGAGTGAAGAAATTCCCCCTCATTTCTGTCCTAAATGGTTTAGCCCTTATCCTTAAATTATGTCCTCTAGTTCTGTTCTCACCCGCCAAGGGAAACATTCCTTCTGCATCTAGTCTGTCTAGACCTGTCAGAATTTTATACACTTCTATGAGGTCCCCTCTCAATCTTCTAAACTCCAGTGTGTACATCCCTAAACTACATAGTCTCTCCTCATAGGTCAATCCCGCCATTCCTGGTATCAGCCTGGTGAATCACCGCTGCACCCCCTCCATGGCAAGAACATCTTTCCTCAGATGAGGCGACCAAAACTGTACACAGTACTCGAGGTGTGGTCTCACCAGTGCCCTGTACAGCTGCAGCAAGGTATCCCTGTTCCTGTATTCCAACCCTTTTGCTATGAAGGCCAGCATACTGTTTGCCTTCTTGACCGCCTGTTGCACCTGCATGCTCGCCTTCAGTGACTGGTGTACAAGAACACCCAGGTCTCTCTGTACTTCCCCCTCTCCCAATTTATTGCCATTTAAATAATAATTTGCCCTCCCGTTCCTGCACCCAAGGTGGATAACTTCGCACTTGTCCACATTATAGTGCATCTGCCATTTATCCGCCCAATCACCCAGTCTGTCCAAATCGCTCTGGAGCTTCCTGGTCTCCTCCTCTGAGCCCACCCCCCCTCCTAGTTTAGTGTCGTCTGCAAATTTGGAAATGCTGCATCCGACTCCCTGATCCAGGTCATTAATGTAAATTGTGAACAGCTGGGGACCCAGGACAGATCCCTGCGGTACCCCACTTGTTACTGCCTGCCATTCAGAAAATGAGCCGTTTATTCCAACTCTCTGTTTTCTATCTGACAGCCAGTTCTCTATCCACGTCAATACTTTCCCCTTTATCCCATGAGCTTCAATTTTCCATGCTAATCTTTTATGTGGGACCTTGTCGAAGGCCTTTTGGAAGTCCAGGTACACCACATCTACTGGCTCTCCCCCATCTATTTTACCAGTTACTCCCTCAAAAAATTCCAATAGATTAGTCAAGCACGATTTACCCTTTGTAAATCCATGTTGACTCTGTCCTATCCTGTCCCCATTTGCTAAGTGCTCCGCTATTTCATCCTTAATGATGGACTCCAGCATTTTGCCCACAACTGATGTAAGGCTTACAGGTCTGTAATTACCTGCTTTTTCCCTACCCCCCTTTTTGAATAGTGGGGTAACGTTAGCTACCCTCCAATCCATGGGCACTGTTCCCGAGTCTAATGAATTCTGAAAAATCATACTTAGTGCATCCGCTATCTCTAGGGCCACCTCCTTCAGTACCCTAGGATGCATGTTATCAGGCCCTGGGGATTTGTCCGCCTTCAATCCCTTTAGCTTCCTTAACACCATATCCTTAGAGATATTGATTTGCGTCAGTTCCTCCTTTGCCAATGTCCCTATTTTTCCCGATATCCCAGGGAGGTTTTTTGTGTCTTCCTTCGTAAAGACTGACCCAAAGTATGCATTTAGTTGGTCTGCCATTTCCTTATTTCCCGTTATATATTCCCCCGTATCTGACTGCAATGGACCAACTTTGGTTTTCACCAGTCTTTTCCTCTTGATGTACTTATAAAAGCTTTCGGAGTTAGTTTTTATATTTTCCGCCAGCTTGCTTTCGTAAGCTATTTTGCCCCTCTTGATTAAGCCCTTTGTCCTTCTTTGCTCTATCTTAAACTGTTCCCAATCTTCCGCTCTGGCGCTTTTTTTGGCTATTTTATACGCCCTATCTTTGGATTTTATGCTGTCTCTAATTTCCCCTGTTATCCACGGTTGAGTCACCTTTTTAGATTTCCTTTTATGCCAGATTGGTATAAACAATTTTTGCAATTTTGTCATTCTATCTTTAAATGCTTGCCATTGTTTATCTACCTCCAGTCCTCCCAGGAACGTTGTCCAATCAGACCTACTCAGTTCCCGTCTAATGGCATCATAATTCCCCTTGTTTAAATTCAGGACCTTAGTCTCTGAGTCAATTTCTTCGCTCTCCATTTCGAGTGAGAAATCGATCATGTTATGATCGCTCTGACCCAAGGGTCCCCGTACAACAAGATTACTAATTAGTCCCTTCTCATTGCACAGTACCCAGTCCAATATAGCCTGTTCCCGAGTTGGTTCTCGACATATTGATCCAGATAACCATCCCTTAAACACTCAAGGAATTCCTCCTCCTCATTATTTTTACTGATTAGGCTAGTCCAATCTATATGTAAGTTAAAGTCACCTATGATGACAGCTGTGCTCTTATTGCACGCTTCTCTAATTTCCCTCGTGATGCCCTCCCCAACCTCTATTTTACTATTTGGAGGCCTATATACCACTCCTATTAATGTTTTTCGCCCCTCGCTATTTCTTAGCTCCACCCATATAGATTCTGTATTAACTGAGTTAATATCCTTCCTTTCAATTGCATTTATCCCCTCTTTTACCAGCAATGCTACCCCTCCTCCCTTTCTTTTTTGTCGATCCTTCCTAAATACTGAATACCCCTGTAAGTTAAGCTCCCAGCCCTGCTCACCCTGCAACCATGTTTCCGTAATCCCAATTAGATCATAATTATTAACCTCTATTTCCACAGCTAATTCATCTACCTTGTTCCTGATGCTTCTCGCATTAAGGTATAAAACCCTCAGGCTTTTTTTATGCTCACATTTTTTATGAATTAGTTTGGCCCTTTGTTTTTTGTTCCTCACCCTTTTACCATTTATTTCTGTCTGCCTTTCACTTTCCTCTATTTCACTACATAGGTTTCTAGCCCCCAGCCATACTAGTTTAAATGCTCCCGAACTACCATTTGCCTTCTTAAGCGCCTGCTGCACCTGCATGCTTACCTTCAGCGACTGGTGCACAAGGACACCCAGGTCTCGTTGCACTCCCCCTTTTCCCAATCTATTGCTGTTCAGATAATAATCTGCCATCCTGTTTTTGCCACCAAAGTGGATAACCTCGCATTTATCCACATTATACTGCATCTGCCATGCATCTGCCCAATCAACCAACCTGTCCAAATCATACTGGAGTTTCTCTGCATCCTCCTCACAGCACACATGCCCACCCAGCTTTGTGTCGTCTGCAAACTTGGAGATATTACATCTAGTTCCCTCGACTAGATCATTAATATATATGGTGAATAACTGGGGTCCTAGCACCGATCCCTGTGGTACCCCACTAGTCACTGCCTGCCACTTGGAAAAAGATCCGTTTATTCCAACTCTTTGCTTCCTGTCTGCCAACCAGTTCTCTATCCAAGTCAGTACCTTAACCCCAATCCCATGTGCTTTAACTTTGCACGCTAATCTGTTATGCGGGACCTTATCGAAAGCCTTCTGAAAATCCAAATACACCACATCCACTGGTTCTCTCTTATCTATTCTATCAGTTACATCCTCAAAAAGTTCCAGTAGATTAGTCAAGCATGATTTACCTTTTGTAAATCCATGTTGACTTTGTCCGATCCTGTCACTGTTTTCCAAGTGCTCTGCTATTACATCTTTTATAATGGACTCTAGCATCTTCCCCACTACTGATGTCAGGCTTACCGGTCTATAATTCCCCGTTTTTTCTCTACCACCTTTTTTAAATAGTGGAGTTACATTAGCTAACCTCCAATCCATGGGGACTGTTCCAGAGTCTGTAGAATTTTGGAAGATGACCAGCAATGCATCTACTATTTCTCGGGCCACTTCCTTAATTACCCTAGGATGTAGATTATCTGGCCCTGGGGATTCATCGGCCTTCAATCCCATCAATTTCCTTAACACCATTTCCCGACAAATACTGATTTCATTCAGTTCCTCCCTCGCATTAGACCCTATGTTCCCGACATCTCTGGGAGGTTATTTGTGTCCTCTTTTGTGAAGACAGACCAAAGTATGTATTTAATTGGTCTGCCATGTCTTTGTTCCCCATTATAATTCTGCTGATTCTGACTGCAAGGGACCTACGCTTGACTTCACCAATCGTTTTCTCTTCACATATCTATAGAAGCTTTTACAGTCAATTTTTATGTTCCTTGCAAGCTCACTCTCATTCTCTATTTTCCCCCTCTTAATTAATCCCTTTGTCCTCCTGTGCTGAATCCTAAACTGCTCCCAATCCTCAGGTTTGCTGCTTTTTCTTGCAAATTTATATGTCCTCTCCTTGGACCTTATGCTATCCCTAATTTCCCTTGTCAGCCATGGTTGAGTCACCTTTTTTGTTTTATTTTTATGCCAAACAGGGATGAACAAATTCTGTAGTTCATCCATGCGATCTTTAAATGTTTGCCATTGCCTATCCACCATCAACCTTTTAAGTAACATTCCCCAATCCATCCTAGCCAACACGCACCTCATACCATCGTAGTTTCCTTTATTTAAATTCAGGACCCTAGTCTCTGAGTCAACTACTTCACTCTCCATCTTAATGAAGAATTCTATCATATTATGATCGCTCCTCCCCAAGGGGCCTCGCACAACAAGATTGCTAATTAATCCTTTCTCATTACATAATACCCAGTCTAAGATGGCCTGATCTCTAATTGGTTCCTCAACATATTGGTCCAGGAAACCATCCCGTATACACTCTAGGAATTCCTCTTCCACAGTATTGTTACTAATTTGGTTAGCCCAATCTATATGTAGATTAAAGTCACCCATGATAACTGCTGTGCCCTTATTGCACGCATCTCTAATTTCCCATTTAATGCCACCCCGAACCTCAGCATTACTGTTTGACGGGTCTGTATACAACTCCCACTAACGTTTTCTGCCCCTTGGTATTTCTCAGCTCTACCCATACAGATTCCACATCATCAGAGCTAATATCCTTCCTTACTATTGTGTTAATCTCCTCTTTAACCAGCAATGCTACCCCACCTCCTTTTCCTTTTTGCCTGTCTTTCCTGAATATTGAATACCCCTGGATGTTGAATTCCCAGCCTTGGTCACCCTGGAGCCATGTCTCCGTAATCCCAATTATATCATATCCGTTTACATCTATTTGCGCAGCTAATTCATCCACCTTATTACGAATGTTCCTTGCATTAAGACACAAAGCCTTCAAGCTTGTTTTTTTTAACACTCTTATTCCTTTTAGAATTATTATTTACTGTAGCCCTGTTTGATTTACACCCCTGATTTCTCTGCCTTCCACTTTTGCTTTTATCCTTCCTGTCTTTTGCTTCTATCCTTGCTTCCCTTTCCTCTGTCTCCCTGCACAGGTTCCCAACCCCCTGCCATTTTAATTTAAACACTCCCCAACAGCACTAGCAAACACTCCCCCTCGGACATCGGTCCCGGTCCTGCCCAGGTGCAAACTGTCCAGTTTGTACTGGTCCCACCTCCCCCAGAACCGGTTCCAATGTCCCAGGAATTTGAATCCCTCCCCCTTGCACCATTACTCTAGCCACGTATTCATCTGAAATATCCTTCTATTTCTACTCTGACTAGCACGTGGCACTGGTAGCAATCCTGAGATTACTACCTTTGAGGTCCTATTTTTTAATTTACCTCCTAACTCCCTATATTCAGCTTTTAGGAGTCATCCCGTTTTTTACCTATATCGTTGGTACCTATATGCACCACGACAACTGGCTGTTCACCCTCCCCCTCCAGAATGCCCTGCAGCCGCTCCGAGACATCCTTGACCCTTGTACCAGGGAGGCAACATACCATCCTGGAATCTCGTTTGCAGCCGCAGAAACACCTATCTATTCCCTTACAATAGAATCCCCTATCACTGTAGCTCTCCCGCTGTTTTTTCTCCCGTCCTGTGCAGCAGAACCACCCATGGTGCCAGGAAGTTGGCTGCTGCTGCCTTCCCCCGATAAGCCATCTCCCCCAACAATATCCAAAGCGGTATATCTGTTTGAGAGGGGGAAGGCCACAGGGGACCCCTGCACTACCTGCCTGCGCCTACTACTCTGCCTGGTGGTCACCCATTCCCTTCCTGCCTGTGCAGCCTTTACCTGCGGTGTGACCAACTGATTAAACGTGCTATCCACGACGTCCTCAGCATCGCGAATGCTCCAGTATGTATCCATTCGCAGCTCCAGCGCCGCAATGTGGTCTGCCAGTCGCTGCAGCTGGATACATTTCCCGCACACATGGTCGTCAGGGACACAGGAATTGTCCCGGATTTCCCACAGAGTGCAGGAGGAGCATGCCACGGGGCCGAGCTGTGCTGCCATGACTGAGCCTTTAATTAATTTAAATTAAATTAAATCAAATCAATGCCACTAATTACACTACAATTAAATACGATACTCAAGGGCACTTGTTTACTAGCACTCCCCGCTACACAACAGAGACCTTAGAAACTATAACCATGAAAATTAAGACCTTCTAAACTTTATAAACTATTAACCTTAACTGTCAAACTATAGAGTAGTATAAATACTCACCTGGCCGTACTCACCCAATCAGCTGCTTCCTCTTGCCTGCGTCACTTTGAATTGTGATGTGGCTCTGGAACGCCGCCGCCGGTCTGTGCGATTGTTAAGCTTCCAATTCCAAACAGACTATAAAAAGACAAGTTCCCGTCAATCATTCCGCCCACAAAACTCTCATCCTTTCTCGCTCTGTCTTTAACTCAAACAGACAGCTGAAGTGAGACTCATTTCCCCATCTCTAGAGGTCAGAGGTCGGTGATTCTTACACACTGAACATGAACGTTGGAAAATCGAAATAAACAAAAGGTCCAAAATGTCTTCATGTCAGAAATCCTCTCGAATGTCTGCTCCCTTGTCTCTTTACAGTCCATTTTATTTTGCTTAAAGTGATTCACAAGGATGATTCCAGAACTGAGAGGTTGTAACTATCAGGAGAGGCTGAACAGGCTGGGGCTCATTTCTAGTTCCAGGGATGAGGATCTTCAGTTACGTGGAGAGACTGGAGAGGCTGAGATTTTTAAAAATTTGTTCATGGGACGTGTGCATCACTGGCGTGGCCAGCATTTATTGCCCGCCCCTAGTAGCCCTTGAGAAGGTGGTGGTGAGCCGCCTTGAACCGCTGCAGTCCGTGTAGTGAAGGTACTCCCACAGTGCTTGTTAGGGAGGGAGTTCCAGGATTTTGACCCAGCGACAATGAAGGAACGGCGATATACTTCTAAGTCAGGATGGTGTGTGACTTGGAGGGAACTTGGAGGTGGTGGTGTTCCCATGCACCTGCTGCCCTTGTCCTTCTAGGTGGAAGAGGTCGTGGGTCTGGGAGGTGCTGTCGAAGAAGCCTTGGCGAGTTGCTGCAGTGCATCTTGTATATGGCTCACACTGCAGCCACGGTGCGCCGGTGGTGGAGGGAGTGAATGTTTAAGGTGGTGGATGGGGTGCCAATCAAGTGGGCTGCTTTGTCCTGGATGGAGTTGAGCTTCTTGAGTGTTGTTGGAGCTGCACTCATCCAGGCAAGTGGAGAGTATTCCATCACACTCCTTACTTGTGCCTTGTAGATGGTGGAAAGGCTTTGGGGAGTCAAGAGGTGAGACACTCGCCGCAGAATACTTAGCCTCTGACCTGCTCTTGTTGCCACAGTATTTATGTGGCTGATCCAGTTAAGTTTCTGGTCAATGGTGACCCCCAGGATGTTGATGGTGTGGGATTCAGCGATGGTAATACCGTTGAATGTCAAGGGGCGGTGATTAGACTCTCACTTGTTGGAGATAGTCATTGCCTGACATTTGTGTGACGCGAATGTTACCTGCCACTTATCAGCCCAAGCCTGAATGTTGTCCAGGTCTTGCTGCATGTGGGCACAGACTGCTTCATTATCTGAGAAGTTGTGAATGGAACTGAACACTGTGCAATCATCAGTGAACATCCCCACTGCTGATTTTATGATGAAGGAAGGTCATTGATGAAGCAGCTGAAGATGGTTGGGCCTAGGACTCTGCCATGTGGAACTCCTGAAGCGATGTCATTTGGCTGAGATGATTGGCCTCCAACAACCATAAACATTTCCTTTGTGCTTGGTATGACTCCAGCCAGTGGAGAGTTTTCGCCCTGATTCCCATTGACTTCAATTATACTCGGGCTCCTTGATGCCGCACTCGGTCAAATGCTGCCTGAGAGCAGAGAAGGTTAAGAGGAGACTTCAGAGAGGTGTTCAAAATCGTGAAGGGTTTTGAGTAAATAAGGAGAAACAGTTTCCAGTGGCAGGAGGGTCAGTAACCAGAGGACACAGATGTCAAACTATTGGCAAAACATTCCCAGTGACGGGGAATCTCTCCCGGTGACGGGGAATCGCTCCCGGTGACGGGGAATCGCTCCCGGTGATGGGGAATCTCTCCCGGTGACGGGGAATCTCTCCCGGTGACGGAGAATCACTCCCGGTGACGGGGAATCTCTCCCGGTGACGGGGAATCTCTCCCGGTGACGGGGAATCTCTCCCGGTGACGGGGAATCTCTCTCGGTGACGGGGAATCTCTCCCGGTGACGGGGAATCACTCCCGGTGACGGGGAATCTGTCCCGGTGACGGGGAATCTGTCCCGGTGACGGGGAATCTCTCCCGGTGACGGGGAATCTCTCTCGGTGACGGGGAATCTCTCCCGGTGACGGGGAATCTCTCCCGGTGACGGGGAATCTCTCCCGGTGACAGGGAATCACTCCCGGTGACGGGGAATCACTCCCGGTGACTAGGAATCTCTCCCGGTGACGGGGAATCTCTCCCGGTGACGGGGAATCGCTTCCAGGGAGGATGAGGTGAGATTCTTGCAGTTGTTTACAAATCCTGTCGAGATTAATAATTCATGTCTCTAATTATTTCAGTGGCGTGAAGCTATTTTTAGTTAGACAGCTAACATAATTCTTCGACACTACAGCGATCTAATTACTCAGCTGTCTAACTGTCCAGCACACAGTGAAGTGCGTTGGAGCGCACACAGTTTTATTAAGACTTCCCTGAGTGTGTGGATATTCCTGGATTTTAAGACATTGTAGATGGAGATTTACTCTGTATCTAACCCGTGCTGTACCTGCCCTGGGAGTGTTTGATGGGACAGTGTAGAGGGAGCTTTACTCTGTATCTAACCCGTGCTGTACCTGCCCTGGGAGTGTTTGATGGGACAGTGTAGAGGGAGCTTTACTCTGTATCTAACCCGTGCTGTACCTGCCCTGGGAGTGTTTGATGGGACAGTGTAGAGGGAGCTTTACTCTGTATCTAACCCGTGCTGTACCTGCCCTGGGAGTGTTTGATGGGACAGTGTAGAGGGAGCTTTACTCTGTATCTAACCCGTGCTGTACCTGCCCTGGGAGTGTTTGATGGGACAGTGTAGAGGGAGCTTTACTCTGTATCTAACCCGTGCTGTACCTGCCCTGGGAGTGTTTGATGGGACAGTGTAGAGGGAGCTTTACTCTGTATCTAACCCGTGCTGTACCTGCCCTGGGAGTGTTTGACGGGACAGTGTAGAGGGAGCTTTACTCTGTATCTAACCCGTGCTGTACCTGCCCTGGGAGTGTTTGATGGGACAGTGTAGAGGGAGCTTTACTCTGTATCTAACCCGTGTTGTTCCTGTCTCTGTTTCCAGGAGAACCCGTACATGTGCAACAACGAGTGTGATGCTCACACGCCCGAGCTCGCACACCAGCCCGAGCTGATGCTGGATGACGAGGGGCGGATTCCCAACACCTTTTGGCAAAGCGTCTCCTGGCGGAGTTTCCCCGAGCCCCTCCTGATCAACATCACTCTGTCCTGGGGCAAGACCATCGAGCTGACCGAGGACATCGTCATCACCTTCGAGTCGGGCCGGCCGGAGCAGATGGTCCTGGAGAAATCTCTGGACCACGGCCGGACGTGGCAGCCCTACCAGTTCTACGCGGCCGACTGCCTCACCTCCTTCGGTATGGAGCCGAGAACGGCCCGGGATCTGAGCCCGGCCTCGGTGCTGGACATCATCTGCACGGAGGAGTACTCCAGGGGCTACGTGTGGAAGGTGGACAAGATGGTTCGCTTCGAGATCCAGGAGCGTTTCGCCCTGTTCGGGGGGCCCCGTCTCCGCGACATGGCCTCGCTGTACGGCCAGCTGGACACCACCAAGGACCTGAGGGACTTCTTCACCCTGACCGACCTGCGGGTCAGGCTGCTCCGGCCGGCCACTGGGGCCACCAGTGTTGACCAACACAACCTCTCCAAATACTTCTACGCCATCTCCAACCTGGACATTCGCGGGCGGTGAGAGCTCCTCGCCCCTTCTGGTCAGAGTCGCTGACCCTACATTTCACACCCAGGGGGCGCCGTGTCAGTTCAACATCTGGGGACACTCACAGGGCCAACATCTGGGGACACTCACAGGGCCAACATCTGGGGGCACCCACATCAGTCCACCATCTGGGGGCACTCACAGGGCCAACATCTGGGGGGCACTCTATCTGTGCTAAGATCTGGGGGACACTCTATCTGTGCTAAGATCTGGGGGACACTCGATCAGGGCCAACATCCAGAAGGCACTCTATCGGGGCTAACATCTGGAGTCGCTCTCTCTCTATCAGAGATTCCCGTTAATGTGACTCCAAGGAACTGTCTGGGTTTCTGTTTAGTTTAGCAAACAGTGCCCAGAACTGCCAACTTGCTGAATGTGCAAGGTACAATCTGCGGATTTTGAAGCTTCACCTTCGCAGTGAGTTAAACAGCGGCTCGATGCTGTGAGCACAGAGTCAGCGAGACCATAGAATCACAGAATCACAGAAATTTACGGCACAGAAGGAGGCTATTCAGCCCATCGTGTCTGCGCCTTTTGACAAAGAGCTCTCCAGCCTAATCCCACTTTCCAGCTCTTGGTCCGTAGCCCTGTCGGTTTCAGCACTTCAAGTGCATATCCAAGTACTTTTTAAATGTGGTTCTGGTTTCTGCCTCTACCACCCTTTCATGCAGTGAGTTCCAGACCCCCACCACCCTCTGGGTGAAAGGATTTCTCCTCAAATCCCCTCTAAACCTCCTACCAATTACTTTAAATCTATGGCCCCTGGTTATTGACCTCTCTGCTAAGGGAAATAGGTCCTTCCTATCCACTCTATCTAGACCCCTCATCATTTTATACACCTCAATCAAGTCTCCCCTCAGCCTCCTCTGTTCCAAAGAAAACCACCCCAGCCTCTCCAGTCTTTCCTCATGGCTAAAATTCTCCAGCCCGGCAACATCCTCACGCTTCACGTAGAGAGACGGTCACAACACTTTGGTCCTTTCAACTGAACAACAACAACTTGCACTCATCCAATTGTGTCTCTAAACGCTGTCCAATAAGGAGCGTTTTACAGGAGGAGGGAGAGGCCGAGATGTTTAGGGAGGGAAACATTGCTCTCTGTGGGAGCTTGCTGTGCGCAAATTAGCTGTTGCACTATTTCGAAGAAGAGCAGGAGATTTATCCCTGGTACACTGGCCAATATTTATCCCTCAATCAAAATCACAAAAGCTGATTATCTGGTCATTATCATCTGGTAATGCATTTGGGGAGGGCTAACAAGGAAAGGGAATACAGATTAAATGGTAGGACACTGAGTAGTGTCGAAGAACAAAGGGACCTTGGAGTGCATGTCCACAGATCCCTGAAGGTAGCAGGCCAGGTAGATAAGGTGGTTAAGAAGGCATACGGAATGCTTGCCTTTATTAGCCGTGGCATAGAATACAAGAGCAGGGGGATTATGCTTCAACTGTATAAAACACTAGTTAGGCCTCAGCTAGAGTACTGCGTGCAGTTCTGGTCACCACATTACAGGAAAGATGTGATTGCACAAGAGAGGGTACAGAGGAGATTTACAAGGATGTTGCCGGGAGTAGAGAATCTTAGCTATGAGGAAAGACTGGATAGGCTGGGTCTGTTTTCCTTGGAACAGTGGAGGCAGAGGGGAAACCTTATTGAGGTGTATAAAATTGAGGGGCATAGATAAAGTGGTAGAAAGGACTTATTTCCCTTAGCAGAGGGGTCAAAAACCAGGGGGCACAGATTTAAAGTAATTGGTGGAAGGTTTAGAGTGGATTTGAGGGGAAATTTCTTCACCCAGAGGGTTGTGGGGGTCTGGAACTCACTGCCTGAAAGGGTGGTAGAGGCCGGAACCCCAAACACATTTAAAAAGTACTTGGATGTGCACTTGGGATGCTCTAACCTGCAGGGCTACGGACCAAGAGCTGGGAAGTGGGATTAGGCTGGATAGCTCTTTGTTGGCCGGCGTGGACACGATGGGTCGAAATGGCCTCCTTCCGTGCTGTAACTTTCTATGATTCTATGATTATCACATTGCTGTTTGTGGGATCTTGCTGTGTGTAAATTACCTGCTGCGTTTCCAACATTACAACAGTGACCACACTTCAGAAGTACTTCATTGGCTGTGAAGCGCTTTGGGACGTCCTGAGGTGGTGAAATGCTCTGTGGAAATGCAAGGCCATTGTTCCTTAGAATGAGGGGCCAGAGAAAGATTAAATGTGAGAGATTGAGGAGAGAGGGCAGGAGAAACGTCTTCACACAGAGAGTGGTGAGGCTGTGGGATTCACTCCCAGGGTCAGAGGTTGAGGAGTTTGTGATCGGGAGAGTGGAGGAGCCCGGGACAGAGTGCTTGCTGTGTGGGGTGGGGTTAAAATCCACCCTTTCATCTTTTGGATTGTTGGATTGTACAGGAGTAAAGTAGATCAGAGAATCTATCCCACTGATCCCAAATCTCACCCTGTGCTTCCTCTTTATATCCTGAATCACTGATATCCGCTTCTGTCAGTTTTACTCTCCCGTTTCCTGGAGATTTGTGTGGAAAAGGAGAGTAATTTGTTGTGTAAACCACTCATTCTCTCACTGAATGTTGCTCATTCACCTGATCTGAACCTGTAGCTCACGGTGAAGTATGTAGGTATGAGGGGCGAGTTGGCTAAAGCAAATTGGGAAACTACATTAAAAGGTATGACGGTAGACAAGCAATTAATACAGAATTAATACATAATTTACAAAAAATATTCATTCCTTTAAGGCACAAAAACCCCACAGGAAAAGTGGTCCAACCGTGGCTAACAAGAGAAGTTAAAGATAGTATTAGATCAAAGGAAGAGGCTTTTAATGTTGCCAAAAAGAGTAGTAAGCTACAGGTATGTAAAAAGAAAAAGATTAGTGATAGTAAATGTGGGTCCCTTACAGGCTGAGACAGGAGAAATTATAATGGGGAATAAGAAAATGGAAGAGAAATTAAACAAATACTTATTGTCTGTCTTCACGGAACAAGACGCAAAAAACTTCCCGGAAATAGTGGAGAACCAAGGCTCGAGCGAGAATGATGAACTGAAAGAAATTAGTATTAGTAAAAAAAATAGTGCTGGAGAAATTAATGGGACTGAAAGCCAATAAATCCGCTGTACCTGATGGCCTACATCCTGGGGTTTTGAAGGAGGTGGCTATAGAGACAGTGGATGCATTGGTTGTCATTTTCCAAAATTCCATCGACTCCAGAACGGTTCCCACGCATTGGAGGGTGGCAAATGTAACCCCACTATTTAAGAAAGGATTGAGAGAGAAAACGGGGAACTACAGGGCAGTTAGCCTGACATCAGTAGTAGTAAAATTGCTCGAATCTATCATTAAGGACGTGGTAACAGGGCACTTAGAAAATAATAATAGGATTGGGCACAGTCAGCACGGATATATGAAAGGGAAATCATGTTTGACAATTTTTTTGAGGTTGTAACGAGCAGAATAGTTAAGGGGGAACCAGTGGATGTGGATGTGGTGTATTTGGATTTTCAGAAGGCATTCGATAAGGTGCCACACAAGAGGTTATTGAACAAAATTAGGGCTCATGGGATGGGGGTAATATACTAGCATGGATTGAGGATTGGTTAACGGACAGAAATCAGAGATTAGGAATAAACAGGCCATTTTCGGGTTGGCAGGCTGTAACTAGTGGGGTACCGCAAGGATCAGTGCTTGGGCCTCAGCTATTCACAATCTACATCAATGATTTGGATGAGGGGACCAAATGTAATATATCCAAGTTTGCTGATGACACAAAGGTGGGTGGGAATGTAAGTTGTGAGAGGAATGCAAGGAGGCTTCAAGGGGATATAAACAGGCTAAGTGAGTGGGCAAGAACATGGCAAATGGAATATAATGTGGAGAAATGTGAAGTTATCCACTTTGGGAGGAAAAATAGAAAAGCAGAGTATTTTTTAAATGGTGAGAGATTGGGAAATGTTGGTGTTCAGAGGGACCTGGGTGTCCTTGTACACGAATCACTGAAAGTTAACATGCAGGTCCAGCAAGCAATTAGGAAAGCAAGTGGTATGTTGGCCTTTATTACAAGAGGATTTGAGTATAACAGTAACAATGTCTTACTGCAATTATATAGGGCCTGGTTAGTCCACACCTGGAGTATTGTGTACAGTTTTGGTCATATTCCTTGATTCCCTTAATATTCAAAAATCTATCGATCTCTGTCTTGAATATACGCAACGACTGAGCCTCCACAGCCCTCTGGGGTAGAGAATTCCAAAGATTCACCACCCTCTGAGTGAAGAAATTTCTCCTCATCTCAGTCCTAAATGGCCGACCCCTTATTCTGAGACTGTGACCCCTGGTTCTAGACTCCCCAGCCAGGGGGAAACATCCTCCCTGCATCATCCCTGTCAAGCCCTGTAAGAATTTTGTATGTTTCAATGAAATCACCTCTCATTCTTCTAAACTCTAGAGAATATAGGCCTAGTCTACTCAATCTCTCCTCATAGGACAATCCCCCCATCCCAGGAACAAGTGCAGGAAAGTGGAGATGAGGTAGAAGATCAGCCTGATCTTAGTGAATGGTGGAATAGGTTCAAAGGGCCAAATGGCCGACTCCTGCTCCTATTTCTTATGTTCTTATGTTAACTAGCACTGTAACCACGACAGGGAATTCAATCTTCAAATGAATGAATTAATGATAGTTTATAAACATGCAGCAAAAGATGTGGCTCGTATTAGTTTAGTGTTGAGTTGTAACAGAGTTAATATTTAATGATTCCTCAATCATCAATTACTCATCATTTACACCTCCTGGACTCCCGGCTGCTCCTCGCCCGGTGGGAATTGAATGATTTCAGTTTAAACCTTTGAAGAGATTCCCAGGTTTAACCCTTTCTGAGCAAACCCTGGGACAATCCGGCCCGTTTGGTATTTGGGTGAAAATGGGGAAAGTCGGGACTGACCCAGGAGAAGAGGGAAGGTGGAGATTATCAGTCTTTCAGTCTTCATCTTCAGTCTCCGCTCCGAGTGTCTCCTCCTCATGTGACCCGGTGTCACATTCTGTCCGAGCGACGCTCCTGTGAAGCACCTTGGGACATTTTACACGTTAAAGGCGCTATATAAATGCAGGTTGTTGTTGTAGTTGCAGGTGTTGTTGTTAAGGGAGAATGAACTTGCATTTATATAGCGCCTCTCGCGACCTCTGGACGTCCCAAAGCGCTTTACAGCCAATGAGGTGCTTTTGTGGGATGTGCTGAGGGTGAGAGGCGCTCTATCAATGCAAGCTCTTGCTCTGAGGGGCCTGGAACAGTGTGAAATGCAATAAGTGTCAGGAAAGTGTTGGTGTTGCCAGAGCTGAGCTGGTAAAGGGAGAGCGGCGTCCCGGAGCGGAGAGTCCCGAGTCTAACCCAGCTGCTCAGCCCATTTGAAAGCAGCTGCCCTTGTTTTTTGCCAGGTGTAAGTGCAATCTTCACGCCAACAACTGTATCTTGGAGAAGGGGAAGCTGAGTTGCGAGTGCGAGCACAACACGACGGGGCCGGACTGCGGGAGATGCAAGAAAGGCTTTCAAGGCGGAGCGTGGAGAGCGGGCTCGTACCTCCCAATCCCCAAAGGGACGGTCAATGTGTGTGAGTAACCCGAGCTTCCCGGCCCGGCCCGGCCCAGTGCCGGCGCAAGACTCGCTTCAGATTTCATTCTCAGCCCAACTCCCCGCAACACATCGACTCCAAAATACAACCCAATGGATGGTTGGGATTGTGTTAATGTGGAAAGAGAGATCCCAGCGGGAGATTGTCCAGACCCAGGGAAGAGGAATAGAGTCCGAGCCCACAGAGAGGGAGGAGAGAGAGAGAGAGAGAGAGAGGGGGAGAGAGGGAGAGAGAGAGAGGGGGAGAGAGTGAGTGAGAGAGGGAGGGAGAGAGAGGGAGAGAGGGAGGGGGAGAGAGGGAGGGGAGAGAGGGAGGGGGAGAGAGAGAGAGAGGAAGAGGGGGAGGGAGAGAGATACAGAGAGGGGAGAGAGGGGGAGAGTTAGAGGGAGAGGGAGAGTGAGGGGGAGAGAGAGAGATGGAGAGGGTGAGTGAGAGAAGAAAAGAAAGAAAGTGGGAGAGACAGATAGCAAAAGAAAAAGTGAAAGAGGTAGAGCGAGAAAGAGGGGGCGAGAGAGGAGAGAAAGGAAGTAATAATGAGAACGGAAGAAATATAAAGAAAGAAGAATTATCCAATTAGTCCCACTCCCCTGCTCTTTCCCCACAGCCCTGCTAATCTTTCCATTCAAGTATTTCTCCAATTCCCTTTTGAAAGTTATTATTGAATCTTCTTCCACCGCCCTTTCAGGCAGCGCATTCCAGATCACAACGACTCGCTGTGTAAAAACATTCTCCTCATCTCCCTCTGGTTCTGTTGCCAATTCCCTTCAATCTGTGTCCTCTGGTTACCGACCCTCCTGCCACTGGAAACAGTTTCTCCTTATTTACTCGATCTAAACCCCTCATGATTTTGAACGCCTCTATCAATGTGATGTCGCAGTCAGTGAGCGAGGTGGAATCGCTGGCATTATGTAGAGGGTGAGGTTATAATAGCACATGGGTTAAATTTGCTGAAATCTCTCTCCGGACACACACACAGATACAGAGCCAGCAGTGAGGTGTAGACTGATGTGAGAATGGAATGTTAATGGCTGGATGAACATCTGGGGAACAGCTGGGGAGGGTGAAAGGAGAATAAGCCTCTGTGTAATCAATATCTGAAGCAGATCAGGAAGTGAAGGTTGTGAGGGACATCTGTGGCCATTGCTGTGTGTGGAATGTCCCGAGATCAATATACAGACAGTGACACGACTGGGCAGTGAGCGAGGGGTCTGTGTGATGACTGACGCCCTTACCTATTAACCCTGTGGACTCACAGACTAATCACACGGAGTGGGAATGGACCCACCGACTAACCTCAGGCTCACCTTACGTCAGCTCTTTAGCAACTCTACCTGGTCTGACACAGGGCTGGTGTGAGCGCTCAGAGGATGCAGCCCGCCAATCCCCGATCAGTTCATTGTTCCTGAGTTTGAGTGAGGTCCATCTCATCAACACTCCATGTGATGGGTTGTGTTAGTGTCTTTATCGCTACAGATTGTTAATCAGACGTCTCTCTAACTCTCTTTGTTTCTGTTTCCCTCTCCAGGCCTCCCTGACACCATCGCGAGTGGCCGTAAGTAGGACCTACGCTCTCTGACCTGTGACCTGCTGACCTAGAGCCCATTTCTGTATCGGGAACAAACCCTTCCCCTCAAACCTCCCTCACCTCTCACTGACCGAGGAACAGGTGTAGGTGTGAACAGGGGCTGAGTGTGAACAAGTGTAGGTGTGAACAGGGGCTGAGTGTGAACAGGTGTAGGTGTGAACAGGGACTGAGTGTGAACAGGTGTAGGCGTGAACAGGGGCTGAGTGTGAACAGGTGTAGGTGTGGACAGGGGCTGAGTGTGGACAGGTGTAGGTGTGAACAGGTGTAGGTGTGGACAGGGGCTGAGTGTGGACAGGTGTAGGTGTGAACAGGGGCTGAGTGTGGACAGGTGTAGGTGTGAATAGGTGTGAACAGGGACTGAGTGTGAACAGGGACTGGGTGTGAACAGGTGTAGGTGTGAGCAGGGGCTGGGTGTGAACAGGTGTAGGTGTGAGCAGGGGCTGGGTGTGAACAGGTGTAGGTGTGAACAGGTGTAGGTGTGAGCAGGGGCTGAGTGGAACAGGTGTAGGTGTGAGCAGGGGCTGGGATCAGGAGTCTGCTTGTTCCTGTATCTATGGAGTAAAGTATAATCTCCTCGAGCGGTGCAGCAGATACGAAGCAGTGAAGTTGTAATATATACGATGCACATCTTAGCTGAGAGGAAAGTGCTTCTTAACTCTGTCTCAGTGAGAACATTCAGTGGGAAGTGGAGGCAATATTTGTAGAAAGCCGTTTGGTTGCTGAGACTGAGATCAATGGGACCTGCTGTAATCCCGTTATCCCAGATACAGGAATGGGAGCTGGGTGAGTGTCTCAGCCTCAATCTGTTCCCCTTTGTTCCCGGATTTTGCATCAACTCATTCCCGTTTATTTAACCCTTCACATGCTGTCCATGTCATTCCAAACCATCCGTCACATTGAAACCCCAAACCAGCCCCCAGACTGACCGGGAGCAGAGTGACCATAACTCCCCACACTGACCGGGAGTGACCATAACTCCCCATACTGACCGGGAGTGACCATAACTCCCCACACTGACCGGGAGTGACCATAACTCCCCATACTGACCGGGAGTGACCATAACTCCCCATACTGACCGGGAGTGACCATAACTCCCCATACTGACCGGGAGTGACCATAACTCCCCACACTGACCGGGAGTGACCGTAACTCCCCACACTGACCGGGAGTGACCGTAACTCCCCACACTGACCGGGAGTGACCGTAACTCCCCACACTGACCGGGAGTGACCGTAACTCCCCACACTGACCGGGAGTGACCGTAACTCCCCACACTGACTGGGAGTGACCGTAACTCCCCACACTGACCAGGAGTGACCATAACTCCCCATACTGACCGGGAGTGACCGTAACTCCCCATACTGACCGGGACTGGGGCACACTGGGCTTCTGTGAAATGTTACACTTTGACACCAAACTTGCCCCTTTCCTGCCCAGGTACAGCCAGAACCTGCAGGAAGAAACAAACCTCAAAACCTTCATCACCAACACAAACTTAACTAAAGATAAACTAGTTCTAATGTCTGGCGATGAATCTCCATTTTGTGCTGAATTACTGAGCGTGTTGTTGCTGGATTGAGTCATGCTGAATAATAACAGGGAGACTCAGTCACATCCTGCATTACACAGTTTGCCTTTCAAACCCTCAACCTACTCGAATGTACCGAAATCCCATAATAACAGCCTGTCACCGGCCTCACCGCATTAAATCATCGGCTCCACGGACCAGACTCCCGCTAATTAGCGATCGATCCGCTTCGAGCTACAACACAGGCAGTGAGTAGACCCGGAGAAGCGACTGATTGAGTCGACATTGGCTCCCTGTCCAGCAACACCTCCAATTTATAATTCTCAGCCTCACGTTCAAATCCCTCCATGGCCTCGCCCCTCCCTGTCTCTGTAACCTCCTCCAGCCATAAGACCCTCCGAGATCTCTTCACTCCTCTAACTCTGGCCCCTTGTCCATCCCCCACTCCCTATCCCCACCATTGGCGGCCGTGCCTTCAGCTGCCTGGGCCCTAAGCTCTGGAATTCCCTCCCTAAACCTCTCCACCTCTCTACCTCTCTCTCCTCCTTTAAGACTGCTCCTTAAACCTACCTCTTTGACCGAGCTTTTGGTCACCTGTCCTAATATGTCCTCCCGTGTCTGGGTGTCAGTTTCTGTCTGATTGGTGGTGAGGCGGAGATGGAAATGTCTGCTTGCTTGTCTCTCGGACCCTCTTGCTGCCCCGGACAGTCTCCACTCGATGTGTGTGCGCACACAGTACAGATGTTCTGTTCAGACCCCGCGTTGTTCTCCAGCTGGGATTAATCATTGCTGATTTCTCCTGACACATGCAGCTGACCCAAAGCTCGGTCGCACACGGCCAAGAATCTCATCACTAGAGGTCGCGAACCCAGAGCAAGGTAGGAGCTCTCGAACAATGTGACTGGCTTAGAGCAGAAAGAGAAAGCAAGAACTTTCATTTATATAGTGTTCACTCAGTACTGGCCCTCCGACAGTGCAGCACTCCCTCAGTACTGCCCCTCCAACAGTGCAGCACTCCCTCAGTACTGCCCCTCCGACAGTGCAGCACTCCCTCAGTACTGCCCCTCCGACAGTGCAGTTCCCCCTCAGTACTGACCCTCCGACAGTGCAGCGCTCCCTCAGTACTGCCCCTCCGACAGTGCAGTTCCCCCTCAGTACTGACCCTCCGACAGTGCGGCGCTCCCTCAGTGCTGCCCCTCCGACAGTGCAGCACTCCCTCAGTACTGACCCTCCGACAGTGCAGCGCTCCCTCAGTACTGCCCCTCCGACAGTGCAGCACTCCCTCAGTACAGCCACTCCGACAGTGCGGCGCTCCCTCAGTACTGACCCTCCGACAGTGCAGCGCTCCCTCAGTACAGCCACTCCGACAGTGCGGCGCTCCCTCAGTACTGACCCTCCGACAGTGCAGCGCTCCCTCAGTACTGCCCCTCCGACAGTGCGGCACTCCCTCAGTACTGCCCCTCCGACAGTGCAGCGCTCGCTCAGTACTGACCCTCTGACAGTGCAGCGCTCCCTCAGTACTGCCCCTCCGACAGTGCAGCACTCCCTCAGTACTGCCCCTCCGACAGTGCGGCCCTGCCTCAGTACTGCATTAGTGTTGGTCTGGATTATGGTCTCGAGTCTCTGGTGTGGGACTTGAACCCACGACCTTCTGACTCAGAGGCGAGAGTGCTGCCCACTGAGCCACGGCTGAAAGGCCCCTAACTTGGCAGTACTGTATAAAACCCGGCACAGGACTCTAGAAACCCGGGATTGGGACCATCCATTGCCATCTGCCGGATTCACTGCAAACTGTAACTAGCCGGGAGTCTGATGTTCTCCCCTCACTGCTGAAAGCCTCAGTGTTCCCTCCCTCCCATTCCAGCCATTTCCTCACCACCTCTCATTCCTGCAGCATGTGACCCTCTCGCAGTCTGCGACCCATCTACGACCTGTCTACGACCCGTCTACGTCCTGTCTACGTCCCGTCTACACTCTCTGTCTTTTCCTTGCAAGACTGCGAATGCTTTGGCCACTCGAACCGGTGCAGTTACCTCGAGCTGCTCTCCACCGCCATTTGCGTGAGCTGTAAGCACAACACTAGAGGCCGACACTGCCAGTTATGCCGGCTGGGCTACCACCGAAACCCTTCAGCACAGCTGGACCACCACAACGTTTGCCTCGGTCAGTTCCTGTTACAATCTCCGCTCTCGCCTCCTTCCTTCACCCTTCTGCTTTCAGCCCAAAACAAGATAAAGAACCAAAGAAAATTCCTCTGCTGGGTTTGAGCAAAAGGACGTCGGAAATCAGCTCCCCTTTCCCTAGCAACTAGGCCCCAACCCAACCTTTCCCTAGCGACAAGGCCTGGTCCAGGCTTTCCCTAGTGATGAGGCCTGGTCCAGGCTTTCCCTAGCGATGAGGCCTGGTCCAGTCTTTCCCTCACGATGAGGCCTGGTCCAGGCTTTCCCTAGCGATGAGGCCTGGTCCAGGCTTTCCCTAGTGATGAGGCCTGGTCCAGTCTTTCCCTAGCGATGAGGCCTGGTCCAGGCTTTCCCTAGCGATGAGGCCTGGTCCAGTCTTTCCCTAGCGATGAGGCCTGGTCCAGGCTTTCCCTAGCGATGAGGCCTGGTCCAGGCTTTCCCTAGCGATGAGGCCTGGTCCAGGCTTTCCCTAGCGATGAGGTCTGGTCCAGGCTTTCCCTAGCGATGAGGCCTGGCCCTTGCTTTGTTGCGGTGAATCGAAAGCCCTGTGTTTTGATGATATAATCGTTGCCTCCCTGTCTCCATTGTTTTTCAGGAATTTGTGTGTTGTTTGTACTCTCGGTAAACGACCATCCCGACTCGAAGCAGCGTCGCTCGCCTCTGCTCAATGTGGCCCCTCCCCCCAGTGTCCAACAACAATCCTCTCTCCATTTCCTCATCTCCTCCCATTCTCCACACACAGAATTACACCGAATGTTCAGCACAGAAACAGGCCATTCATAGGAGCGTAGTAACAGGAGGAGGCCATTCAGCCCTGCGAGCCTGTTCCGCCATCCAGTTGGATCATGGCTGACTTGTATCATAACTCAATCAACCCGCCTTGGTTCCGTAACCCTTAATACCCTTTCCCAACAAAAATCCATCAATCTCAGTTCTGAAATTTTCAATTGACCCCCAGCCTCAACAGCTTTTGGGGGGAGAGAGTTCCAGATTTCCACTGCCCTTTGTGTGAAGAAGTGCTTCCTGACATCACCCCTGAACGGCCTGGCTCTATTTTAAGGTTCTGCCCCCTTGTTCTGGACTCCCCCCACCAGAGGAAATAGTTTCTCTCTATCGACCCTATCAACTCCTTTAATCATCTTAAACACCTCAATTAGATCAACCCTTTAACTCAGGGGAATACAAGCCCAGTCTGTGCAACCTGCCTCATAATTTAACCCTTTTAGCCCCGGTGTCAGTCTGGTGAATCTGCGCTGCTCCCCCTCCAAGGCCAGTCTATCCTTCCTGAGGGGCGGGGCCCTGAACTGAACGCAGTGTCCAGATGCAGTCTATCCAGAGCTCTGTGCAGCTGTGACATCACTTCCTCCCCTTTGTATCCCAGCCCCCGAGATAAAGGCCAACATTCCATCAGCCTTTCCAATTATTTTTTGAACCTGTCCACTAGCTTTTAGCCCAACTGGTCTATGCCGGTGTTTCTGCTCCACTCGAGCCTCCTCCCGTCCTTCTTCATCTCCCCCTATCACCATATCCTTCTATTCCCTTCTCCCTCATGTGTTTATCCAGCTTCCCCTTAAATACATCTGTGCTATTCGCCTCAACCACTCCCTGTGGTAGCGAGTTCCACATTCTCACCACTCTCTGGGTAAAGAAGGTTCTCCTGAATTACCGATTGGATTTATTAGTGACTATCTTATATTTATCGCCCCTAGTTTTCGACTCCCCACAAATGGAAACATCTTCTCTACGTCTACCCTATCAAACCCCTTCATAATCTTAAAGACCTCTATCAGGTCACCCCTCAGTCTTCTCTTTTCTAGAGAAAAGAGCCCCAGCCTGTTCAGTCTTTCCTGATAGTTATAACCTCGCAGTTCTGGTATCATCCGTGTGAATCTTATTTTGCACCTTCTCCAGTGCCTCTATATCCTTTTTATAATATGGAGACCAGAACTGTGCAGAGTGCTCCAAGTGCGGTCTAACCAAGGTTCGATACAAGTTTAACATCACTTCTGTGCTTGTGAATTCTACCCTCTAGTGATGAACCCAGTGCTTGGTTTGCTTTTTCTGGCCTTGTTAACCTGTGTTCATTCTGTGCCGTCGCCCCAGGGAGTGGAACACGGGCCGTGTGCAGTCAGTGTGTGGGGGATTGAAGCTGTTTGTAAAGTGTTGGAGACTTGTTTCACCCCCAGAGTCTGACCCTCCCTTGTCCCGGCTCACACTCATTCCTGTGGCTGAGGTTGTGTCGATGTGTTTTATTGGGAACAGCCGTGTGCAGTGTGTGTGTTGTCTTGTTTCTGCAGACTGTAAGTGTCACCCTGATGGCTCGCTCCACCATCGCTGTAATGACACGGGATATTGTGACTGTAAGGAGGGCGCAACAGGGCCCAAGTGTGACAAGTGCCTGCCCGGATATTACTGGCACAGGGGCTGTCGAGGTAAGTAACCGTTCCAGCACCAGCCCCTCCCCTCACTCCACCCCGGCTTCTGTGTGTCAGGGTCAGCAGAGTATCCGATAGCAGAGATACCGTGGGGGGAAACACAGAGGCTTTTAGTGAGTGAACCCTCCTGGACCCTCCCATCACCTGCGACACAATTAGTGGCACAGCTCCTCGCAAAGGGAGGTCTGGAGTTCAGTGAGGGGCGTTTCACAGAATCACAGAGCACAGGAGGAGGCCATTGTCTGTGCCGGCTCTTTGAAAGAGCTCTCCAATTAGTCCCACTCCCCCCTGCTCTTTCCCCACAGCCCTACAAATCTTTCCTTTTTTCCCTTTTCAAGTATTTCTCCAATTCACTTTTGAAAGTTACTATTGAATCTGCTTCCACCACCCTTTCAGGCAGCACATTCCAGATCACAAAAAAGTCTCATCTCCGCTCTGGTTCTTTTGCCAATTCCCTTCACTCTGTGTCCTCTGGTTACCGACCCTCCTGCCACTGGAAACAGTTTCTCCTTATTTACTCTATCAAAACTTGTCATAATTTTGAACACTTCTATTAAATCTCCCCTTAAGCTTCTCTGCTCGAAGGAGAACAATCCCAGCTTCTCCAGTCTCTCCACATAACTGAAGTCCCTCATCCCTGGTACCATTCTAGTAAATCTCCTCTGCACCCTCTCCAAGGCCTTGAAACCCTTCCTAAAGTGCGGTGCCCAGAATTGGACACAATAATTGGACACAGACTTTAATCCTCAGTCTCACCTTCGGTATTTAATCATTAATTTATTCCCGTTCACACATCCCCCCTGTGCTCGCTGAACTACATTGGCTCCTTATGTGGCTCTGCGCCAATTTTTCTCGTATTTACGCTCCTGTGAAACACCTTGGGACGTTTTACTATGTTAAAGGCGCTATATAAATGCAAGTTGTTGTTAAATAGAATCTAATGCACTCTTATCTATATTGAAATTCATTTGCCATTTGCACGCCCATTCTACGAGTTTATTAATGTTTTCCTGTATTTTGTCGCAGTCATTCTCTGTATTAACTACACCCCCACAATTTGGTGTCATCCACAAATTCTTAAAATATACTTCCGATTCCCGAGTCCAAATCGTTTATGTAAATAGTGAACAACAGTGGTTCCAGCACCGATCCTTCTGGAACACCACTTCTCAACTTTTGCCAGTCTGAGTAATCACCTTTAATTCTCTGTGTTTTGTTTTGTAGCCAGCTTGCTATACATTCTGTTACTTCTCCCCTGACTCCGCATGCTCTGACCTTAGTCATGACTCTACTACACGATACTTTATCCACGGCCTTTTTGAAAATCCAAATATATTACAACTACTCCATTACCCTTTTCTTGTCCAAGAACTCGGAGATATTAATGATCTCTGAGTTTTTGGACAAGACACCAATAGGCAGCAGCCAGTATGTTTGAGCAATAGATCAAGATTTATTCAGCATACAGCGTAATATACTTAATATTAGGCGATAGTTTTAACGAGTAGCTCGCAGCCCTAGGTCTCTGGAACCTCTCGGACACAGATGATGTCGTCTTAAGTCTGTTCCTTTGTCCTCGCAGTACGTCTGTGTAAAGTTGTTCTTTGAGTATCGAGGTTTTAACCCTTTTATCAAAAGTTGGTTTGGCCAGTGTCCATATATGGTCTTTAACAAAATCACCTTTTATAACTGGTTCTAATGGTCAAAATCCCATTGTCGCTCGGACTAAGGTAGCATCCCGCCTTTCCAGTATTTTTCCACCAACTTTGCCATGTTCAGTGTTATCTTGTTTATAGTTTTTCACCTCAGTGGAATTTACTTTATCTCTTTCATTTCTAGCTTCCCTGGTACAAGGCCTTTATACCAAGGGCCCAGATCAGCGCTGTTTCACTAGCCTTGAGGTATCCAAACTATCTCACTCTAATCGACCAGATAAATACCTTATCTCCATGATCTCTCTCATTTTATGTCCTTATACTAATTATTCTTTAAATATTGTTGCAATTAGTTTTGTTAAGTGAATTCTAAGTTCTGTACAGCATCATAATATGTTATTTAATGATTTAACCTTCACTCGCAGTCTGTGGCTGTTTGTTATCAAAACTTAGTCAAAACTGCTTTTGACTGTCTGCAGCTACATTATGAACAAGTCTTAGCTTTCTAGTTACCCAGGAGTAATTATGGGTAATATTATTTGGTCAATGGCTACACTTGAAGTTATACAAATATGATTCACATCTACTAAATATCTTTAAATATCAGCCTTTCCTACAGGTCCCCACCTCGAGGATGAAATGTTTTAAACATTGATTCCTCGACTACTTCAATCTATTCTCTGACTAGCGTTGCTGCAAATTGGAGTCCTCTAATTGAGGGGAACGGAGCGCTTCTCAAATGAGGTTTTATCCCCCTTTTCATTCTAGGCCTGGGTGCTAACTATGACACTCACAGGGGCTGACCGCCTATCCTCATGGATGGAGGACACCCCGGGGTCTCCCCAACCATCATGTCGGCCGTGCTGATATGTCTTGCCTTCTAGTGCGTCCCAGTCTATCCTTTCTCCTCCGCCCGCTGCTCCTATTGCTGCATCGTACGAATTGGCAGTAACGGCCCTGATCTGATCCCTTACTTAAATTCAATTCATTGTTCCGGTGTTCCAATTCTGCCCCGCCTGGGGTATCCTCGGTTTCTTCTATCTTTCCTGATGTTATCCCCGCCTGGGGTCTCTTCTACATTGCTTCGGATCTTCTCTTTCGGTGTGCTTAATTCATTTGTTAGTGCTGGTTAGTCATAGGCATGAGTACCAATTGGCTTATGTATCAAAGTCTTACTACATAGGTTACATATATCAAATACACTATCATTACAAGTTGGAGAACTACTAGAGCGTGAAATAATACGAACGTAAGGGCGTGCTGATATATTAAGCCCAATATCCCACCAGTGTGAGTCGTCCCCTCTGCTGTCAATTTTAATATCTATTCTCGAGTTGTCTTGCTCCAAAACATTAAAATGCTTTAGGGAGGAGTTCAGTCGCATCACAAGCTCACTGAAACCCTCAGACAACAGGGGAATGTATTACCCGAATTGTGCCACATAATTGTGCAGCTCATACTTAAGTATCTCATTTACTGTCAGTTTCACTTGAGCATAGGTTCTGATATTGAGTAAAATGTGTTGGTTGATGGGACAGGTCCTGCTCGACCCGTAAAGCGTGGTAGTAGTGACACAGGAGGCACCACCAAATCACCTCATACTGGATTCGTACTGGTTTTTCCCACGCTCTGTTACCTACAAAACATAATTATTACAGTCACAGTTAAATTCAGTCTTACATTCATTTCAAGCGACACTACAGTTTAACATCTAATCAACAAATCATGGACTTAAAAGATTCTCCAGATCTCTCTTTTACTCGTATCCATCTTGTGGATAATTCTTACTAAACATGATTTCTCCTTAGCCCTCAATTGTCCCAATCCAGATTCCATGTAACTCTCCACTTCAACTTCAATTTCAATCCCTCTAACAGGTACCAGTGTGTTTAACTCTATTCTGATTGTTTCATTAATTAGATAGTTTCTCGATGGAGTATGTGTCAATGCTTTAAAAGTTGTCTCACTCTCCTGAGCCACATTAACCATTTCATGTCTTGCTGTTGTCAAGTAACTGAGCATGTCTGAGACCCGTTCTTCAGTGCAGATTCACCATGCATTCCTGGATGGTAATTGCTTCATACGTAACAAATCACATTTGCACACTCATAGAAACATAGAAGATAGGAGCAGGAGTAGGCCATTCGGCCCCTCGAGCCTGCTCCGCCATTCGATGAGATCATGGCTGATCATCCAAACTCAGTACCCTGTACCTGCCTTCTCCCCATATCCCTTGATACCTTTAGCTTTAAGAAATATATCTAACTCATTCTTGAATATATTTAATGACTTGGCCTCAACTACCTTCTGTGGTAGAAAATTCCACAGGTTCACCACTCTCTGGGTGAAGAAATTCTTCCTCATTTCTGTTCTAAATGGCTTACCCCTTATCCTTAGACTGTGACCCCTGGTTCTGGACTCTCCGACCATCGGGAACATTCTTCCTGCATCTAGTTTGTCCAGACCTGTCAGAATTTTATATGTTTCGATGAGATCCCCTCTCATTCTTCTAGTGACCACGGCTTCTCAACCTCCCGTTGTCAATAACAACCTTTTATTTAAGAATTATCCAATCACATAGCTACAAAATATCACATGATTACAATTATGTCAATTCAAACTAAACTGGTTAATTTGTTATATTTCTTATCTTCGTCCACTACAAACTAAAAGCAATTATCCAATTACGTATATATGCTGCAAATCACATTCTATGTTTTGTCTGAGTGCTGGGCCATATCTCATTCTCACACTTGTCCATTGTATTTCTCCACAGATGCCCACTGTATTCTGTCCTTGAATGCTGCTGGGCATCCAATCCTTATCAATCCACCTGGTTGCTTCTTATTCTGTTTTGTACATAACTTCCATTCCCTTAACAGCTAAGAGAGGTTTAATTTAATTTAATTTAACATGAGTTCAAATGAACCCTTTCACTGCCATCCCAGGTATCAGCCTTGTGAATCTTCGCTGAACTCCTTCCATGGCAAGAACATCCTTCCTCAGATAAGGCGACCAAAACTGCACACAGTACTTAAGGTGTGGTCTCACCAAGGCCCTGTACAACTGCAGCAGGACATCCCTGTTCCTATACTCAAACCCTTTCACTATGAAGGCCAACATGCCATTTGCCTTCTTCACCGCCTGCTGCACCTGCATGCTTACCTTCAGCGACTGGTGCACAAGGACACCCAGGTCTCGTTGCACTTCACCTTCTCCCAATCTATTGCCATTCAGATAATAGTCTGCCTTTCTGCTTTTGACACCAAAGTGGATAACTTCGCATTTATCCATGTTATATTGCATCTGCCACGCTTCTGCCCACTCACCCAACCTGTCCAAATCATCCTGGAGTTTCTCAGTATCCACCTCGCAGCACACACGCCCACCCAGCTTTGTGTCATCTGCAAACTTGGAGATATTACATTTAGTTCCCTTATCTAGATCATTAATGTATATTGTGAATAGCTGGGGTCCAAGGACCGAACCCTGCGGTACCCCACTAGTCACTGCCTGCCACTCGGAAAAAGACCCATTAATTCCAACTCTCTGCTTTCTGTCCGCCAACCAGTTCTCTATCCAAGTCAATACCTTGCCCCCAATCCCATGTGCCTTAACTTTACCCGCTAATCTCTTATGCGGGACCTTATCGAAAGCCTTTTGAAAGTCCAAATACACCACATCTACTGGTTCTCCCTTATCTATTTTCCCAGTTACATCCTCAAAAAATTCCAGTAGATTAGTCAAGCACGATTTACCTTTTGTAAATCCATGTTGACTTTGTCTGATCCTGTCACTGTTTTTCAAGTACTCAGCTATTACATTCTTTATAATGGACTCTAGCATTTTCCCCACTACCGATGTCAGACTTACCGGTCTGTAATTCCCCGCTTTCTCTCTACCACCCTTTTTTGAATAGTGGGGTAACATTAGCTACCCTCCAATCCATGGGTACAGTTCAAGATTCCATCAAAAGTTGGAAGATGATCAGCAATGCATCTACTATTTCTAGGGCCACTTCCTTAAGATTATCAGGCCCTGGGGATTTATTGGCCTTCAATCCCGTCAATTTCCCTAACACCATTTCCCTGCAAATACTGATTTCTTTCAGTTCCTCCCTTTCATCAGACCCTATGTTCTCCAACATCTCTGGGAGGTTATTTGTGTCCTCCTTTGTGAAGACAGAACCAAAATATGCATTTAATTGGTCAGCCATTTCTTTGTTCCCCATTATAACTTCCCCCGCTTCTGACTGCAAGGGACCTACTGACGTAATAAAGACTCACTTGAACATAAAGCAAGGCTTTAATCAACTTGTAACAAAACATGGAGGTCTAGTTAGCAGTCACTTGCTTCCTGTTTCCAGATTGTCTCTGCCCAAGGTGGGCCCATGCCTGAGTATTTATACTCCCTGGACGGCGCCCCAGCTGGCCGCCCAGTAGTACTTCCTGAGTTGTTACTTGCGATTTATGACATTCTTCCTCCCTAAAAGGTTTGGAAGTCCAGTCTTCCTTTAACGGACTAGGCGGACCAGAAATAGCCGCAGACGTTTAGAACATAAGAACATAAGAACATAAGAAATAGGAGCAGGAGTAGGCCAATCGGCCCCTCGAGCCTGCTCCGCCATTCAATAAGATCATGGCTGATCTGATCCTAACCGCCAATCTACTATCTATCACAGAACCATCTCCTGCATCTAACAGAATTGCACACATGAAATAGGAGCAGAATCAGGCTACACGGTCCCTGGGCCCGCTCCACTACCCACAGGGCCATGACCGATCCGAACCTAGACTCATGTCCAAATTCCTGCCTGCTCCCCGTAACCCTTAATGCCCTTTACTTCTAGGAAACTGTCTATTTCTGTTTTAAATTTAATTAATGTTGTAGCTTCTACAGCTTTTTGTGGCAGCATATTCCATGGACCTACCACCCTCTGAGTGAAGTAGTTCCTCCTCATCTCAGTTTTGAAAGAGCAGCCCCTTATTCTAAGACTATGTCCCCTAGTTCTAGTCTCACCCGTCATCGGGAACATCCTCCCCGCATCCACCCGATCCAACCCCTTCACAATCTTATATGTTTCAATAAGATCGCCTCTCATTCTTCTGAACTCCAATGAGTAGAGTCCCAATCTACCCAACCTCTCCTCATATGACCACCCCCTCATCCCCGGGATTAACCGAGTGAACCTTTTTTGCACTGCCTCGAGAGCAAGGATGTCTTTCCTTAAGTAAGGACACCAAAACTGTATGCAGTATTCCAGGTGCGGTCTCACCAATACCTTGTACAACTGAAGCAATACCTCCCTATTTTTATATTCTATCCCCCTAGCAATGAAAGCCAACATTCCATTTGCCTTCTTAATCACTTGCTGCACCTGCATACTAACCTTTTGAGTTTCGTGCACCAGGACCCCCAGATCCCTTTGCACTTCAGTACTCTCCAGTTTCTTGCCATTAAGATAATAAATTGCTCTAGGATTTTTCCTGCCAAAGTGCATCACCTCACACTTTCCAGTGTTGTATTCCATCTGCCAAATCTCTGCCCACTTACTTAGCCTGTCTATGTCCCCTTGCAGGTTTTTTATGTCCTCCTCACTCACTACTTTCCCTCCCATCTTTGTATCATCTGCAAATTTTGATATGTTTAGCTCTCTGCTTGTGACTGGAAGGCACGTCTCCCCGGACCGTGTCCTGGTCCCTGGGTCGCTTGGCCCGTACCGGTAAGTCAGTAGAGTCCGCGTCATCTTGATCATCCTGTGGAGGACTGGGAATATCATGACTCCGGGTGCGGTTCCCCACAGGTGCTGAGCTGGCCTCATCCCGGGTCGTGGCTGGAGATTGTCCGGCGTCCTGGTTTCGGGTGGCCATCCTACGGGGAGCGTCCAGCTCCCTGAGTTGATCCAGTAGCGTTGCCGGCAGATCCCCCGATGTCCCAGGCGGGGCGTCATTTTCATAGGGGCGCGGAGTGTTGATATCATTGTCGGGGGATCCTTCATCATTCGGGCCCGTGTGACCGGTTGGGCAGGGAGCCAGATCTCGGAGCGAGACGGTGGTCTCCCGGCCATCAGGGTACCGTACTTGCGCATACGTGGGGTTTACCTCCGTTAACTCCACCTCGTTAGCGAGAGGGTCGTTTTTGGCAGACCGGACGAACCTCCGGAGTAGTACCGGGCCTGGAGCCACCAACCATGACGGTAGAGACGTCCCATGTGTAGAGCGACGCCGGAATTTGAAGAATCGCTCATGAGGCGTGACATTAGTAGATGTGGAGAGAAGAGACCTGATAGAGTGTAACGCGTCGGGGAGCACCGTTTCCCACTGCTGGTCCGGCAGGTTGCGTGACCTTAGTGCCAGACGGACAGCGTTCCAGATGATGGCATTGTATCGTTCAACCTGTCCGTTACCGATTGGGTGATATGGTGTCGTCCTACTTGAGGCGATTCCCCGTTGGGAGAGATAACTTTTAAGTTCACTCGACATAAAGGAGGGACCCCGATCAGTGTGGATAAAATTGGCCGTCCCGCAAAGGGAAAAGACCTGATCGAGGCATTTAATTACCGTAGAGGTAAGCATATTAGGGCAGGGGAAGGCGAAGGGAAAGCGTGAATACTCGTCCACCATCGTAAGTAGGTAGGTGTTCCTTGTCGACGAAGGCAATGGCCCTTTAAAGTCTATGCTGAGCCTCTGCATAGGCTGCATTGCATGTATGAGTAAGCCATCTGATGGGCGAAAGAATTGTGGTTTCAATTCTGCACAAATCCTACAGGAGGAGCATGTTTTCTTTACGTCCTCGGTTGAAAATGGTAGATTTTTGGAGCGCACAAAGTGCAACATGCGGGTCACACCAGGATGGCATAAGTCCATATGCAAATCCGCCAGAGTCGACGTTGACATTGAGGAGCAAAATGCCCGTGTGAAGATATCTGGGGGCCACGTTCTGTTTGCCGGGTCGGTAACGGATAGTATATCCAAAGGCAGCCAGCTCCGTCCTCCAGAGTTGAATTTTATTATTTTTGATTTTCGTGCGCCTCCGGTTATCCAACATGAAGGCCACAGAGCGTTGGTCAGTTATAAGCGTAAAATGACGCCGAGCAAGAAAATGACCCCATTGGCGTACAGCCTCGATGATGGCCGTAGCCTCCTTCTCGACGGGGGTGTAATGGAGCTCGCTACCCTGCAAGGTTCTGGATAGGAATGCCACGGGTCGGCCACCTTGATTCAAGGTAGCGGAGATCGCCACCTCCGATGCATCGCATTCGACCACAAAAGGAAGATTTTCGTCAATGGAGTGAAGCGTGGCTTTCTCCAGCTGTCGTTTGAGGAGGTTGAAGGCAGAAATAGCCGTAGCTTCCAATGGAAAAGACTTCGCATGGAGCAGGGGCTGTATTTTATCGGAGAAGTGTGGTATCCATTTTGCGTAATAAGCAAACATGCCAAGTGCCCGACGAAGAGAGCCGAGGTTCGTCGGGGGAGGGAGCTCCTGAAGTGGACGAAGTCGCTCTGGGTCCGGTTTAATAACACCGTTGCCCACCCAGTAGCCAAGAATGGCACCGACTTCACCGATTTGGATTCGTTTAACGTTAAGTGGCGACGGTGGAGTACGTCAAAAAATCTCTGAAGATTGGCATCATGCTCCTTTTGATCATGGCTGGCAATAGTGATATTGTCTAAATACGGAAAGGTATCCGTCAAGTTCTCTTGCCGGACTAGGCCATCCATGGCCCGTTGGAAGACGGCCACCCCATTGGTGACCCCGAATGGAAGGCGGCGAAACTGGAAAAGCCGACCATTGGCCTCAAAGGCCGTATACTTCTTGTCGGAGTCTTGCAGTGGCACCTGATGGTACGCGCTTTTTAAATCGAAGGTCGAGAATACCTTGTATTTGGCAAGGTTGTTGACCATGTCATCTATGCGTGGCAGCGGGTAGGCATCCAGATCGGTATATAGATTAATAGTCTGCGAATAATCGATACACAGACGTTTTTTATGTTGTTTTAAGGGATTCCTCACGATGACGACCTGAGCCCGCCAGGGAGATGAACATGGCTCGATAATACCGTCGACTAAAAGGCGAGAGATTTCCGCCTCAATAAACGCTCGATCATCTTGGCTAAAGCGCCGCGATTTGGTGGCTATGGGTTTACAGCGGGGGGGAAGATTGGCAAACAGGGAGGGTTCACCGAGTAAGGCCGCCGCCCGTGCACGTGGTGGGAGATAAGTGTCTGCATTTTTCTTGGCCAAGTCCAAGGAACACGTCTGGTCATAAGCAGCCCGTAAATTGAGGGTTTTATTTTCCAGCAGGCGCTGACGTATAAAAGGGGACGCGATTCCATTGATAAAGGAATCGCGGATTAGTTCCTCTTGATACTGTTCAGCTGAAACTGCTTTAAGGTTACAATCCTTGCTGAGCCTGCGAAGTTTCTGGAGAAATTCATCGAGTGATTCCCCAGGCTGCTGCCGAGTTGTGGCCAGTAGGTGTCGAGCAAAGATTTCATTTGGGGACTTGACATATAGCTGCTGTAAGATTTCGATAGCAGTGTCATAGTCTATACAGTCCTCAATATAATCATACACATGAGGAGACACGTTGTTGATAAGCATTCGTAACTTATTAGGGACATCCGCCCCACATTCTTCAAGAAAGTTGCTAAAGGTACAAAACCAATGCTTCCATACCTTTGCTGCCGCAGGTGCATTCGGGTCCAGGTCGAGACGAGCGGGTCTAAGGAGTTTTTCCATGATGGATCAGTTTCTTGCCCAAGTTCCCTTCTGTGGTTCGAGTTGCAGCTGGTTGTTCCGAATCACTCAAAGCGTGGAGACGATATCAAGTTGATTAAATTGACGTAATAAAGACTCACTACGCACTTGAACATAAAGCAAGGCTTTAATCAACTTGTAACAAAACATGGAGGTCTAGTTAGCAGTCACTAGCTTCCTGTTTCCAGATTGTCTCTGCCCAAGGTGGGCCCATGCCTGAGTATTTATACTCCCTGGACGGCGCCCCAGCTGGCCGCCCAGTAGTACTTCCTGAGTTGTTACTTGCGATTTATGACACCTACACTTGATTTCACTAATCTTTTTCTCTTCACATATCTATAAAAGCTCTTACAGTTAGTTTTTATGTTCCCTGCAAGCTTACTTTCATATTCTATTTTCCCCTTCTTAATTAATCCCTTTGTCCTCCTTTGTTGAATCCTAAACTGCTCCCAATCCTCAGGGTTACTCCATATTATGCCACACGTGCCATCTGATACAAGCCTTTCTCGGGCTTTCAGGTGATCTTATCAAAAGATTGTCTGGAGGTCTTTGTTCATCTTCCTCTGCATGGTCCCGATGTCTTGGGTAGTGGCCAGACTATCAAATTCAGTTTTCTTAAAAAGTTCATTATAGGCAGGGACACAAATGTCTCCAAGAGAAAGCTATCAATTTACTATTCTTAACTACACTTTCCTGACTTTCACGAAAAAGTTTGGAAAATTCCCAATTGGTGGTGTAATTCTCCTGTTTCTATCACTTCCTCTCTCCATTTTACACATCCAATTAATTACCATTCATATCTCATTCATGAGCCCTGGAGGAACTTTACTGTCCAGTACAATATTTAAGATTGAAAACATAGATCAAACCTTCCCGCTTGGTCCAAGTTAATAACACATTTTATTATCATTATTTTGGAGGATCTTTTATTTTCCCCAAAAGTAACCCAATATATAGTGCCTGAGTCCATTTTGTTATTACAAAATTATCCCAAAAACCAAACAGCAGTATTGTTGAACTGACAGGTTTTGTCAATGTTCAATTTCATTTCTATCACTTTATCTTATCATTTCCAATTTCAGAATCAAGTGATTCTCAGGCTAGGTGGCTTACACAGTGTTTTAACATTAGAGACAGAAGTGCTGCAATTAGTTTACAAGGTAACTGCCATATAACAAAAGAAAGAAGAGAATCCATTGTGACTGCTTAGAGCCCAAGGGGTTAATTTATCAAATCATAATTTTCCGTCTGGGAAATATTAACTTAAAATTAAGAAACTTACATTTAATAATGTCCAATATCTTTAAATTTCATACTAAAGTTGTTGCTCGGTGAACTTAAACAGCTGTCAGTGTAAAGGGTTAACTCCTTTGCAGGTTTTTAAGAAGGTGGAGCTAAACATTGTCAGGCGCACGCAATTGCGTCACTTCACGTAAATTTTTAAAAAACTTTCCCGATCGAAAAAGACAGTTGTGTTTTCACACTTTAACTAAACACGAACAGAACAGATAAAACAAAACAAAATAGCACATGATTGCTGAAAACAGTAAATAACATCATATTTCTTATTGTCCTTTCTTCAGATGCCTTTCCAAAATACTGTGAAAAAATTGAATATAACTGGAGAAAAATTAGTTTTTCACATTTAAACAAATCAAATCAAACTGCTTTGGAAAATTTCACCATAGAAACCATGACTCCAAGGTTAAATCTTAGACTGAAACATAATCTTTTGTTAAACAAACTTTTTGTTGTTCTTCAGTTTTTACACACCAGCTTAACTTAAATTGTAGTTCAATGTTTTTTTTCCAATTCTTGGGGCACAATCTTATTCGCACATTCTTAAAACTTCCAAAATCCAAGACAAGACAAAAGTTTTAAATGCTTTTAACACAGAAGTGGGTGGAGCTAAAACACACATAACAAACACTTTTTGTTTTATAGACAGACTTTCAGATAAAGGAATACTGTAATGTCTTAAGCATTCATAGTCAGGAAAACTTTCACCCTTAACTCACACTTTCACACAAACTGCAATTCAAGCATTTTTTAAGGTTCCTTTCACTCAGCAAATCTTGTGTTTTATTTGTCTCGGCACAGACATTAATAACTTCCAAAGCTTTAAATTTCTCTTTTTTTTTCTCTTTTTTTAAATCGGCGTTTCAGCAGCTTTTCCTGGCTTTCCAAATCCCTGTTTTTTCCCTTCCTTTGCTGAGTTCTCAGATTGGTTAGCCTGCAAATTAGATCTTTTTCCTTCGTTATCTCTCCCTCTCTCTCCTGCACTTTATGCTTAACCACCTGGCTATGTTTCTCTCGTAACCCGTTGTGTTTTTTCTGAGACAGACTTTCCGGAATAAGGTTTATCACTTTTTCAAAGGGGACTCGGTCTCCTTTGATTAAATGTTCCGTCAATAATACCTGTATTTCCACCGCACAGGCGCCTCTGTCTAACGTACTCTTATATGCATTAACACAACTTTTACTGGCCATTTGGTGATTTTCTTAACAGACCTTTAACATCAATAAATATCGGCGCGCAATTCACAGGCACTCCCCACTCCCCACAGGGTTTATCCCGCCTCAAGCAGCAGCTGATCAGGAAGCTACTATTATACAATACTAGCCGCTTTGTCTTGTCCCATCTGAAGGGTGCCAATTTGTAAGATCTTAATGATCTCTGAGTT
Source organism: Squalus acanthias (assembly GCA_030390025.1). Classification (NCBI taxonomy): domain Eukaryota; kingdom Metazoa; phylum Chordata; class Chondrichthyes; order Squaliformes; family Squalidae; genus Squalus; species Squalus acanthias. The sequence continues at coordinate 549,285 of JASTWF010000116.1, read as the reverse complement.
CTTGGACAAGACACCAATAGGCAGCAGCCAGTATGTTTGAGCAATAGATCAAGATTTATTCAGCATACAGCGTAATATACTGAATATTCGGCGATAGTTTTAACGAGTAGCTCGCAGCCCTAGGTCTCTGGAACCTCTCGGACACAGATGACGTCATCTTAAGTCTGTTCCTTTGTCCTCGCAGTACGTCTGTGTGAAGTTGTTCTTTGGGTATCGAGGTTTTAACCCTTTTCTTATCAAAAGTTGTTTTGGCCAGTGTCCATATATAGGGCCGAAAATTGATCCCGGGACGCGAGAGTACGCACTGCATACTCTCGCGTATTCCCACTCCAATTGCCGGTTTTCTGCATGCCCTGCGCATGCGCTGAAAACCGGCAATTGCTCTTCCGAAAAGGGGGCGGGGCCTGAGTACATCGCGTGCGCGCTACAGGCTGCACGCACGCTGTGCACTTCATGCTTTGGACGCGCAGGTAAGTAGGGAAGATTTTGGAAATGTAAAAAGGAGGAGTAAGACCCGCTTTTAAGAAGGTAAGTAGTGAATTAAGTATTTATTTGAATTTTTTTTTACAGGTATATCTTTTTTATAGACTTTAAAGACAGGTAAGTTTATTTTTATAACTTTTTAAAAGATTTTAAATTTTTTCAAAAATTTAATTTTTTATTTAAAATGGTTAATTTAATTAACTATACTTATTTTATTAATGTGATGGTTTTTTTTTTTAATTTAATTGAGGTTTAGCTGTTATTTTGGGGGGGTGTAAGATTCATAAGTCTCACAGCCATGCTGTGAGACTTATGAATGGAAGATGGTGTGCTGCCATTGGCTCTAACTGAGTCACGTGATCCCACAGCTCGCACGAATTAACTACGCCGCTGGGATACGCAAGCCCAGCACAGCTGATGTCTGGAACATCAAGTTCGTGCGAGCTGGATCAGAAAAAGCATAAGCGAGGTGAGACATCGCGGGGAAGGCTTACCCCCGCGGGAACAGAGCGAGATCAATTTCTGGGCCCATAGTCTTTAACAAAATCACCTTCTTTATTTGGTTCTAATGGTCAAAATCCCATTGTCGCTCGGACTAAGGTAGCATCCCGCCTTTCCAGTATTTTTCCACCAACTTTGCCATGTTCAGTGTTATCTTGTTTATAGTTTTTCACCCCATTGGAATTTACTTTATCTCTTTCATTTCTAGCTTCCCTGGTGCAAGGCCTTTATACCAAGGGCCCAGATCAGCGCTGTTTCACTAGTCTTGAGGTATCCAAACTATCTCACTCTAATCGACCAGATAATCTCCATGATCGCTCTCATTTTATGTCCTTATACTAATTATTCTTTAAATATTGTTGCAATTAGTTTTGTTGAGTGAATTCTAAGTTCTATGCAGCATCATAATATGTTATTTAATGATTTAACCTTCACTCGCAGTCTGTGGCTGTTTGTTATCAAAACTTAGTCAAAACTGCTTTTGACTGTGCAGCTACATTTTGAACAAGTCTTCGCTTTCTAGTTACCCAGGAGTAATTATGGGTAATATTATTTAGTCAATGGCTACACTTGAAGTTATATATGATTCTCGTCTACTAAATATCTTTAAATATCAGCCTTTCGTACACCTTTCTGTTACTTCTTCAAAGAATTTAATAGGGTTGGTCAAGCATGACCTTCCTTTAAACCCGTGCTGACTATTCTTTATTATATTTTCAGATTCTAGATGTTTTTGATATTCTGTTATAATTTGGAGTTCCTCTTTGCTAATTGTTTGTTCCCTTCTTTCCTCACCTCTTCGTATTCCCTTTTGCAATCCGGGCTGACTATTCTTTATTATATTCTGGGTTTCGAGATGTTTCTCTAATAAAATGTTGTTGTGAAAGTGAGAGCCTGGGAGCGGCGAGAGTTGAACCAATCTGTAAGGTGGGGAGATTGTCAATGAGCTGATCTTTCTTTTCTCTGGCCTCTTGCAGTGGGCGTGTGCGATAACTTGCTGACACGGTGTCAGAACGGAGGAGTGTGTGAGGACAATGGGAGGTGTCGGTGCCTCGCTCCCTACACCGGGCTCCTGTGTGAGAAAGGCCAGTGCGGGGAGGAAGCGGGAGGGTGCGTCTCCCAATCCCCGCGGGAGCCCACCTTACACCGGGTGCTGCTGTCACTGACTGCGCTGCTAACCTCCGCTAACGGCCGCCCGCCGCTCTGACCCGCTTCCAGCACCATGGCCGCTCACGGGAAGGTGCGAAGAGCGCAGGAGAATCCAGCCTTTACTGCGTCGCCGTTAGAACACGCTCCCCTCCCCCGACCCCCCGGGAAAGGCAAACTGGACCCGAGGCCGGAGCCCAGCCACCCACCCAGCCCGACTGGATCTGAGAGCCCGGAAGGAATGGGCAGTCAGTGGGGACTGGACTCTCTGACTCCCCGCGGGCCCGAGGCAGCTGCTAATATTCATTCTGCAATCGCCAGCCGCTCGGCCCATGTCCAGCTTTGGGACAAAGAAAGAAAGGACTTGGATTTCTGCAGAGCCTTTCACCACCTCAGGACGTCCCAAAGCGCTTCACAGACAATGAAGAACTTTACAGCAAACTGAAGGGATAATTACAAGTCCTAGCCCTTTCGGACTACCCCAGATCAGGCGTATTCCCCAGACGTTTACCTTCAACTAAAGTTAGCGGTAGCCGGATCCCATAAGACGCTTAATTGGGTCTAAAAGGTCAGACTACCTCTCCCTAAAGGAAAGAAATGGTCTAAAGATGTTACCGTCCTCCGGATAGTACTTTTAATAAGTTTAACTAGACTGTAACCTTCCGGACATTATGAGGGTCCGGAATACCCCCCAGAATTCTGCAACTCCTTTGAGTGTACAGAAATTGAGTTCGCAAGATGATACAGAAATACTCTGAGACAATTCTAAAAATATATAGATTTATTAAAGAACCGACATTTAGTAAACAGCTGCTATGGCAATCGCAACTTTAATCGTTCAAAATACAAATAGCTTACGTTTCTTATCAGAGATCCTTATTCCCAAATCTTAACTTCGTTACATTTCCACACTTCTACTTATTTCTTATTCCAGAATATCCACCAAAATCAAATACCTTGATTATCCAAGACTTAAAAGTTAAAAACTTACAGAGAATGTCTGTGAAGTTGAGAAACGTTTGTCTTCCCAGCGACTTCTGCTTTTCTGTGTGAAAAGATCTTATTTTTATATCTTTTTTGGGTGGTTTATCCTTTGAAGTTTTCCTGATGATGTAAGCTAATTATTTCAAGTCATTCTTTGCTGACTTTGTTCTATTCTTTATTGATATCTCTGTTGAATGCTTTCTGTCTTTACTGTCAATTTAGCCATTGCATGCATAATCATGTCTCTACCTTAGATGTTTCAAAAACCATCATAAACACAATGACAGCAATGGTTTCTGTTTGATGCAATTCTTAGGAAGACTTTCTATTGAATTTCTAATGTCACTTAACTACTTGTAAGCCAGACGTCGTGTCTCCTATCTGTTCCAAGTTTAACACATAAACAATGTAATTGCTTGACGCATCCATTGATGTCATTTTCAAAGTCTTTCTGTAGCGATATTTTACAACTTGGAAATACTTCATCTAGGGTGTTCCATACATTTCTTATTTACTTCAATTGGTTTTTATCAGACCTCGGGACTCCATATTTCAAGCTTAACATTAAAACTATTTGTTCAGCAGACGTTTCTTTTACTTGATGTCATTTCTTCAAAGCCTTCTGTAGGTATCATTTTTACAATATGTAAATTGAAACACTTTAACTCAGTGATTACTTGTTTTCTAGCTATCTCAATTGGTTGCATATTTAATCGTGTTTCCTGTCTTATTTGATGTTATATTATAAAGGCTTATGGTTGTTTAATATTCTAAGTTTCTGTTTGCATCAGTGTTAGCTTTTAACACTTTAAACTGGGTGATTCCATTGTTTTGGTTCCAATGTTCAGACATAGAAGAACCTCCAATGGTTTGCTTCAATAGTGAGAGGTCGCACAACACCAGGTTATAGTCCAACAGTTTTATTTGAAATCACAAGCTTTCAGAGCTATCGATTGCTCCTTCCTCAGGTGAAGTAAATTAGATACAGAATCGCCAAAGCATATATAGATAGAGAACAAAGCATGTGTACCTTACAATTGCAGACCACTAAATTAAATCATCCTGACTATCTGCCGAGGTGTGATAAAGTTAATTAAGTCAGCCAGGAAGGTACCACATCAAAGACATAGCAAGATACAACTGAGACAATGAGGTGTAGTCGCAGGGGTTCTAACGTGTCAAAAGCTGCCGTCTGTATGTAAAACAAAAAGCTTTAAAACTTTTTACTTTTTTACTGGGAAAATTTTTACTTTTTTACTGGGAATCACATCTGTGAACAAGCCAACGACGACTCGAGTCCGGATCACGTCATGTATCGTGACATAAACCCAAGATCCCGGTTGAGACCGTCTTCATGAGTGCGGAACTTGGCTATCAGTTTCTGCTCGATGATTTTGCGTTGTCGTGTGTTTCTAAGGTTGCCTTGGAGAACGCTTACCCGCAGATCCGAGGCTGAATGTCCTTGACTGCTGAAGTGTTCCCCGACTGGGAGGTAACAATCCTGCCTGGCGATTGTTGCGCGGTGCTCGTTCATACGTTGTCTCAGTGTCTGCATGGTCTCGCCGTTGTACCATGCCGCGGTGCATTCTTTCCTGCAACGTATGAGGTAGACAACGTTGGCCGAGTCACATGAGTATGTACCATGTACCTGGTGGGTAGTGTCCTCACGTGTGATGGTGGTATCTGTGTTGATGATCTGGCATGTCTTGCAGAGTTTGCCATGGCAGGGTTGTGTGGTGTCATGGTCGCTGTTATCCTGAAAGCTGGGTAATTTGCTGCGAACGATGGTACTTCTGAGGTTAGGCGGCTGTTTGAAGGCAAGTAGTGGAGGCGTGGGGATGGCCTTAGCGAGGTGTTTGTCGTCATCGATGACATGTTGAAGGCTGCGAAGAACATGGTGTAGTTTCTCCGCTCTGGGGAAGTACTGGACGACGTAGGGTACCCTGTTGGTTGTGTCCCGTGTTTGCCTTCTGAGGAGGTCTATGCGATTTTTCGCTGTGGCCCGTCGGAACTGTCGATCGATGAGTCGAGCGTCATATCCCGTTCTTACGAGGGCGTTTTTCAGCGTCCGTAGGTGTCCATCGCATTCCTCCTCGTCTGAGCAGATCCTGTGTATTTGCAGGGCTTGTCCATAGGGGATGGCTTCTTTAACATGGTTAGGGTGGAAGCTGGAGAAGTGGAGCATCGTGAGGTTGTCCGTGGGCTTGCGGTAGAGTGAAGTGCTGAGGTGTCCGTCTTTGATGGAGATTCGTGTGTCCAGGAATGAGACCGATTCTGAGGAGTAGTCCATGGTGAGTTTGATGGTGGGATGGAACTTGTTTATGTTATCGTGTAGTCTTTTCAGTGATCCTTCACCATGGGTCCAAAGGAAGAAAATGTCGTCGATGTATCTGGTGTACAGCGTTGGCTGGAGGTCCTGTGCAGCGAAGAATTCTTGCTCGAACTTGTGCATGAAGATGTTGGTGTATTGGGGTGCGAATTTGGTCCCCATGGCTGTTCCGTGTGTTTGGGTAAAAAAATGGTTGTCGAAGGTGAAGACATTGTGGTCAAGGATGAAGCGGATGGGTTGTAGGATGGCGTCTGGAGATTGGCTGTTGTTGATGTTGAGTACTGAGGCTGTTGCAGCGATGCCGTCATCATGGGGGATACTGGTGTAGAGTGACGATACGTCCATCGTGGCAAGGAGTGTTCCTGGTTCAACTGGTCCGTGGGTGCTGAGTTTCTGTAAGAAGTCTGTAGTGTCGCGACAGAAGCTGGGGGTTCCCTGTACGATGGGTTTCAGAATGCCCTCGACGTATCCAGAGAGGTTCTCACACAGGGTTCCATTGCCTGATACGATAGGACGTCCGGGTGTGTTGGCTTTGTGTATCTTTGGGAGGCAGTAGAAGTCTCCCACGCGGGGAGTACGTGGGATGAGAGCGCGTAGGATGTTTTGAAGGTCTGGACTATAACCTGGTGTTGTGCGACCTCTCAATTTTGTCCACCCCAGTCCAACACCGGCATCTCCGCATCATTGCTTCAATAGGGCATTGTCTTTGTCAATATCCCATTCCCATATCAAAGCTTGTGTTCACAGCTTTGTGTCAACAACCATCTTATCTCATAAGCCTGTATTTCTGCCTGCGGCCTTGTCTGCTAAGGCTTATGTCTTTTAAACCCAGTATGTAATTTATTAATAATTTCAGAAATCTGTTCTTACTATCGTGTATTTTTTTGAATCCTGGCTATTCCTTCACAAAACAACAATGTGATAATCACCAGACAATCTTCACAGTTCTGACGAAAGGTCATCGACCTGAAATGTTAACTCTCTTTCTCTCTCCACGGATGCTGCCTGGCCTGCTGAGTTTTTCCAGCGTTTTCTGTTGTTATTTCAGATTTCCAGCATCCGCAGTATTTTGCTATCGTATTACTGTTTGGTTCACTGCCACCTCTCTTCTAGGAATGCCTACCTTGAAGAAGTTCTGCTCTTCTCTTCGACGGGATTTCCGTTTGGCTCTTCAACCTTGTTCAACTTCATTGATTTCAGTTTCCCTTCCTTGCATATCTCTTAATGTCTCTTAATGTCTCTTCATCTCCCCCTTTGTTCTTTTATCCCCTCCCCCTTTTCCCAGCTTTACTCTGGCCTTAAATCTAATTGATTTCCGGCTCTTCACAGTTCTGAAGAAAGGTCATCGACCTGAAACGTTAACTCTCTTTCTCTCTCCACGGATGCTGCCTGGCCTGCTGAGTTTTTCCAGCGTTTTCTGTTGTTATTTCTGTTTTAGTGATGTTGGTTGAGTGATAAATATTGTCCAGGAAACCAGGAAGAACTCCCCAGCTCTTCTTCGAAATAGTGTCGTGGGATCTTTTGCGTCCGCCTGAGAGAGCAGACTCGGTTTAACATCTCATCTGAAAGACGGCACCTCCAACAGTGCAGCACTCCCTCAGTACTGCCCCTCTGACAGGGCAGCACTCCCTCAGTACTGTCCCTCTGACAGTGCAGCGCTCCCTCAGTACTGCCCCTCCGACAGTGCAGCGCTCCCTCAGTACTGCCCCTCCGACAGTGCTGCACTCCCTCAGTACTGCCTCTCCGACAGTGCAGCGCTCCCTCAGTACTGCCCCTACGACAGTGCTGCACTCCCTCAGTACTGCCCGTCCGACAGTGCGGCGCTCCCTCAGTATTGCCCCTCCAACAGTGCAGCATTCCCTCAGTACTGCCCCTTGACAGTGCGGCACTCCCTCAGTACTGCCCCTCCGACAGTGCAGCACTTCATAGAAGCAGAGAAGATAGGAGCAGGAGTAGGCCATTCGGCCCCTCGAGCCTGCTCCGCCATTTAATGAGATCATGGCTGATCATCCAAATTCAGTACCCTGCCCCTGCCTTCTCCCCATATCCCTTGATCCATTTAGGCTTAAGAAATATATCAAACTCCTTCTTGAATATATTTAATGAATTGGCCTCAACTGCCTTCTGTGGTAGAGAATTCCACAGGTTCACCTCTCTCTGCTGAAGAAAATCCTCCTCATCTCGGTCCTAAATGGCTTACCCGTTATCCTTAGACTGTGACCTCTGGTTCTGGACTCCCCTGCCATCGGGACCATCCTTCCTGCATCTAGTCTACCTAGTCCTGTTAGAATTTTGTAAGTTTCAATGAGATCCCCTCTCATTCTTCTAAACTCAAGCGAATATAAGCCTAATCGACTCAATCTTTCTTCAAATGTCATTCCTGCCATCCCAGGTATCAGCCTGGTGAATCTTCGCTGCACTCCCTCCAGGGCAAGAACATCCTTCCTCAGATAAGGCGACCAAAACTGCACACAATAGTCAAGGTGTGGTCTCACCAAGACCTTGTACAACTGCAGCAAGACATCCTTGCTCCTGTACTCGAATCCTCTCGCTATGAAGGCCAACATACCATTTGCCTTCTTAACCGCCTGCTGCACCTGCATGCTTACCTTCAGCGACTGGTGCACAAGGACTCCCAGATCTCGTTGCACTTCCCCTTTTCCCAATCTATTGCCATTCAGATAATAATCTGTCTTCCTGTTTTTGCCACCAAAGTGGATAACCTCGCATTTATCCACATTATACTGCATCTGCCATGCATCTACCCAATCACCCAACCTGTCCAAATCATACTGCAGTTTCTCTGCATCCTCCTCACAGCACACACGCCCACCCAGCTTTGTGTCATCTGCAAACTTGGAGATATTACATCTAGTTCCCTCGTCTAGATCATTAATATATATTGTGAATAGCTGGGGTCCTAGCACCGATCCCTGCGGTACCCCACTAGTCACTGCCTGCCACTTGGAAAAAGACCCGTTTATTCCCACTCTTTGCTTCCTGTCTACCAACCAGTTCTCTATCCAAATCAGTACCTTACCCCCAAGCCCATGTGCTTTAACTTTGCACGCTAATCTGTTATGCGGGACCTTATCGAAAGCCTTCTGAAAGTCCAAATACACCACATCCACTGGTTCTCCCTTATCTATTCTGCCAGTTACATCCTCAAAAAATTCCAGTCGATTAGTCAGGCATGATTTCCCTTTTGTAAATCCATGTTGACTTTGTCCGATCCTGTCACTGTTTTCCAAGTGCTCTGCTATTACATCTTTTATAATGGACTATAGCATTTTGCCCACTACCGATGTCAGGCTTACCCCGTATTGCTCAGTATTGCCCCTCTGACTGTGCGGCGCTCCCTCAGTACTGCCCCTCCGACTGTGCAGCGCTCCCTCAGTACTGCCCCTCCGACAGCGCAGCGCTCACTCAGTACTGCCCCTCCGAAAGTGCAGCACCCTCTCAGTACTGCCCCTCCGAAAGTGCAGCACCCTCTCAGTACTGCCCCTCCGACTGTGCAGCGCTCCCTCAGTACTGACCCTCCGACAGTGCAGCACTTCCTCAGTACTGCCCCTCCGACAGTGCAGCACTCCCTCAGCACTGCCCCTCCGACTGTGCAGCACTCCCTCAGTACTGCCCCTCTGACAGTGCAGCACTCACTCAGTACTGCCCCTCCGACTGTGCAGCACTCCCTCAGTACTGCCCCTCCGACAGTGTAATACTCCCTCAGTACTGCCCCTCCGACAGTGTAGCGCTCCCTCAGTACTGCCCCTCCGACAGTGTAATACTCCCTCAGTACTGCCCCTCCGACAGTGTAGCGCTCCCTCAGTATGGCCCCTCCGACAGTGTAATACTCCCTCAGTACTGCCCCTCCGACAGTGCGGCGCTCCCTCAGTACTGCCCCTCCGACAGTGCGGCGCTCCCTCAGTACTGCCCCTCCGACAGTGCGGCGCTCTCTCAGTACTGCCCCTCCGACAGTGCAGCGCTCCCTCAGTACTGACCCTCCGACAGTGCAGCACTCCCTCAGTACTGCCCCTCCGACAGTGCAGCACTCCCTCAGTACTGCCCCTCCGACAGTGCAGCACTCCCTCAGTACTGCCCCTCCGACAGTGCAGCACTCCCTCAGTACTGCCCCTCCGACAGTGCAGCACTCCCTCAGTACTGCCCCTCCGACAGTGCGGCACTCCCTCAGTACTGCCCCTCCGACAGTGCGGCGCTCCCTCAGTACTGCCCCTCCGACAGTGCGGCGCTCCCTCAGTACTGCCCCTCCGACAGTGCAGCACTCCCTCAGTACTGCCCCTCCGACAGTGCAGCACTCCCTCAGTACTGCCCCTCCGACAGTGCAGCGCTCCCTCAGTACTGCCCCTCCGACAGTTCAGCACTCCCTCAGTACTGCCACAGTGGGAGTATCAGCCTGGATTCTGTGCTTGAGTCGGGATTTGAATCCATGACCTTCTGACCCAGAGGCGAGAGTGCTGCCCACTGAGCCATGGCTGACACCTGACAATTGGAGCGAGTAACACGGGCATTCTAATTGTATGTGAAACATAAAATAAGGTCAAAGTGCAGGTGACCTCTGACCTTTGACTGACCACGGCTGAGAAATGATCCAATTTGCCCTGAGTTTATTTTACACAGAGGCTTCGAAGCTTTTACAATAAAATAGAAGCGAGATTGTGTCCTGAGAATATTTCAGTCGATGGTGCACTGGACAGGGACATTAATCATCGTTTATTTCTTGTTCCGGAGAATCTCTTCCTGACCTGTCTCGGGAACTCTTGTAGAATATTTCCTGGTTTCAAGGAATTATCGTCAAAGCCTCTTTATCTGACATTTCACATATTAAATTTAGAAAAGTTACTCAACGGGTTCAGAATGGCTCCACTGGGCACTTTTATCTCAATTTAATGCTCCGCGCTTGCTGAACAGATTGTTTAAAGATTTATAGTCAGATTTAAAATTTGCTTGTTGCTGATAACAGACAATGATTTGCACTTTAGATTCGAGCCATTCCACATGGACTGGAAGTGGAACCCAGTGTTTGGGGAAATTATTTACCTTTTGTTTATGGTTTTGAAGAGTTGTTGGGTGGCTTTGCATCAAAAGGTTTTGTGTCCTAACTCGCACCAAGTTCCGTTCACCCATCACCCCCTGTGCTCGCTGACCTACATTGGCTCCCGGTCCCACAACAGCTCCAATTTAAAATTATCATCCTCGTGTTTGAATCGCTCCATGACCTCCTCGCCCCTCCCTATCTCTGTAACCTCCTCCCTCCCTATCTCTGTAACCTCACCCCTCCCTATCTCTGTAACCTCCTCCCTCCCTATCTCTGTAACCTCCTCGCCCCTCCCTATCTCTGTAACCTCCTCCCCCCCATCTCTGTAACCTCCTCCCTCCCTATCTCTGTAACCTCCTCCCTCCCTATCCTGTAACCTCGGCCCTCCCTATCTCTGTAACCTCCTCCCTCCCCATCTCTGTAACCTCCTCCCTCCCTATCTCTGTAACCTGCTCCCTCCCTATCTCTGTAACCTCCTCCCTCCCTATCTCTGTAACCTCCTCCCTCCCTATCTCTGTAACCTCCTCCCTCCCTATCTCTGTAACCTCCTCCCTCCCTATCTCTGTAACCTCCTCCCTCCCTATCTCTGTAACCTCCTCCCTCCCTATCTCTGTAACCTCCTCCCTCCCTATCTCTGTAACCTCCTCCCTCCCTATCACTGTAACCTCCTCCCCCCCTATCTCTGTAACCTCCTCCCTCCCTATCTCTGTAACCTCCTCCCTCCCTATCACTGTAACCTCCTCCCTCCCTATCACTGTAACCTCCTCCCTCCCTATCTCTGTAACCTCCTCCCTCTCTATCTCTGTAACCTCCTCCCCCCTATCTCTGTAACCTCCTCCCTCCCTATCTCTGTAACCTCGCCCCTCCCTATCTCTGTAACCTCCTCCCTCCCTATCTCTGTAACCTCCTCCCTCCCTATCTCTGTAACCTGCTCCCTCCCTATCTCTGTAACCTCCTCCCTCCCTATCTCTGTAACCTCCTCCCTCCCTATCTCTGTAACCTGCTCCCTCCCTATCTCTGTAACCTGCTCCCTCCCTATCTCTGTAACCTCCTCCCTCCCTATCTCTGTAACCTCCTCCCCCCTATCTCTGTAACCTCCTCCCTCCCTATCTCTGTAACCTCCTCCCTCCCTATCTCTGTAACCTCCTCCCTCCCTATCTCTGTAACCTCCTCCCTCCCTATCTCTGTAACCTCCTCCCTCCCTATCTCTGTAACCTCCTCCCTCCCTATCTCTGTAACCTCCTCCCTCCCTATCTCTGTAACCTCCTCCCTCCCTATCTCTGTAACCTCCTCCCTCCCTATCTCTGTAACCTCTTCCAGCCCCACAACCCTCCGAGATCTCTGCGCTCCTCCAATTCTGGCCTCTTGTCCATCCCCCACTCCTTTTGCTCCACCATTGGTGGCCGTGCCTTCAGCTGCCTGGGCCCTAAGCTCTGGAATTCTCTCCCTAAACCGCTCCGCCTCTCCTCCTTTAAGATGCTTCTTAACACCTCACCTGTCCGAATATCTCCTTATGTGGCTCGATGTCAAATATTGTCTGATTTACGCTCCTGTGAAGCACCTTGGGATGGTTTGCTACATTAACGGCGCTATACAAATGTAAGTTGTTGAAGTGAGTTGCACAATGCACAGGTTGTGAGTGAGAATCTCCCTTTTTCTCGGTTCAAATGTTATTGGCTAAAATGAAGAAGCAACAAACTATGTGGGAAATACTTGAACAGTTTATCAGCCCTCGGTAAGGGAGGGCGCTGAACAGACCATATTGAGGCCGAGGTTTGTCTTCATTCACTATTTTTAGATGTTGTGGGTCCAAAATCGCAGAAATAAAATGAGCCCAACTTCCTGCTTGAGATCCACCCAATCCGCTTTAAGAAAGGTTTGCATTTCTATAGCGCCGTCCACAACAACAACTTGCATTTACATAGCGCCTTTAATGTAGTAAAACATCCCAGGATGCTTCACAGGAGCGATTATCAAACCCAATTTGACACCGAGCGACTCAAGGAGATATTTGGGCAGATGAGCAAAAGCTTGGTCAAAGAGGTCGGTGTTAAAGAGCATCTTAAAGGATGAGAGAGGAGGAGAGGTTTATGGAGGGAATTCCAGAGCTTCAGGCCCAGGCAGCTGAAGGCACGGCTGCCAATGGTGGAGCGATTATAATCGGGGATGCACGTAGGCCAGAATTGGTGGAGCGCAGAGATCTCGAAATGTTGTCGGGCTTGAGGAGGTTACAGAGAGAGAGAGGACTCAGGACTTTACTGCTAATGAAGTACTTTTGAAGTGTAGTCACTGCTGTAATGTTGGAAACGTGGCAGGCAATTTGCGCACAGCAAGCTCCCACAAACAGCAATGAAATAAATGATCAGATCAGCTGTTTTTAGGTGTTGGTTGAGGGATAAATATTGGCCCCAGGACACCGGGGAGAACTCCCCTGCTCTTCTTCAAAATAGTGCCATGGGATCATTTATATCCACCTAAGACAGCAGATGGGGCCTTGGCTTTACGTCTCATCTGAAAGACCGCATCTCCGATAGTGCAGCGCTCCCTCAGTACTGCCCCTCCGACAGTGCAGCACTCCCTCAGTACTGCCCCTCCGACAGTGCAGCGCTCCCTCAGTACTGCCCCTCCGACAGTGCAGCGCTCCCTCACTACTGCCCCTCCGACAGTGCAACACTCCCTCAGTACTGCCCCTCCGACAGTGCAACACTCCCTCAGTACTGCCCCTCCGACAGTGCAGTGCTCTCTCAGTACTGCCCCTCCAACAGTGCAGCGCTCCCTCACTACTGCCCCTCCGACAGTGCAGCGCTCCCTCACTGCTGCCCCTCCGACAGTGCAACACTCCCTCAGTACTGCCCCTCCGACATTGCAGCGCTCCCTCAGTACTGCCCCTCCGACAGTGCAACACTCCCTCAGTACTGCCCCTCCGACATTGCAGCGCTCCCTCACTACTGCCCCGCAGTCTTTTGGGTGAGATGTTAAACCGATTCCCCGTTTGCCCTCAAAGAGTCTCACAGAACAATTTTGAAGTGGAGCAGGGGAGTTCTCCTGGCCAATATTTATCCCTCAACCAGCATCACTAAAAACAGATTATCTGGTCATTTATCTCGTTACTTTTTTTTAGTTCTGGCTGTCTGCAAATTGCCTGCTGCGTTTCCTACATTATAACAATGACTATATTTCAAAATTATCTCATTGTCTGTGAGCTGCTTTGGGACGTCCTGATGAATCTTGAATTCCCGGAGACTCCAGGCCGATCCTGGAGGGTTGGGGACCCGAGTCTAGGGAGGGTGTGCTGGGGAATCGGGGGTACGGGGTGTAGCATTAACTCTGAGCCCTGTCCCCTGCATGAATATCTCCCCACTGGCATCGCCCCTTAGATCCACACACACATCACTGCTTCTGATTCACAGTCAGGCAACTTCAGCACAAAGGCCAATCAGAGAGAAAGATCTGGAACTCCTCTCAAAATATCTCAAAATGATTGGTCGATATCTCAATGAGATTTAATCATCGATGATGATGTCAGTAAAATACCGTGGAGAGATTTCTGGATCTCAGTTATTTATTGGGCTCCAGTGTGTTTAGCAATAATGTGAAGTGATGTGTGGATATCTTGGAATGTGAGTGCAGTTTCACTGAAGGGATTCGGGAGATCTGGGAATGTCACATTTCTACACCAGATTAGCAACCTGCGGTTTGGAGATGGGTTGAATTATTATACAGACGTTACAATCCAATTGACCTTTAAAGATAAATTGTTCTGATCTTTAAACTCAAGGTAAAATTCCTGTTAATGAATTAAAGGGACATCTTCACATTTGGAGAGGCTCCTGTTCATTTCAGTGCAGCACTCACTCAGAGTTCAGGAATCTGGGAATCAATTTGTATTCAGCATTATCAGTAACTCACCTTCAAGACAAATCTGGGCCGCGTCTCTTAAAGATGGATTCTCGTCCTCTATTTAAATGGATTTCCAGGTTTCAGAGCGACGAGTATTTAAGCAGAACCTGACCACATCTCTCAGAAATGTCTCAAAGCTCCACACACACAATAAACACAGTCACTGCGGCTCAGGGAAAGGTGAAGGTTTCAAAACACATTTAAAGGTTTATTTATCAAAGTGAGGAGTGTTAGTTCAGGTAGAGGAAATGTTAGAAATAGAGTAAAGCCTTGTGTTCAAATCCCTCCATGGCCTCGCCCCTCCCTATCTCTGTAACCTCCTCCAATTCTGGCCTCTTGAATTTCCCCGATTTTAATCGCTCCACCATTGGTGGCCGTGCCTTCAACTGCCTGGGCCCTAAGCTCTGGAATTCCCTCCCTAAACCTCTCCGCCTCTCTCTCCTCCTTTAAGACGCTCCTTAAAACCTCCCTCTTTGACCCAGCCTTTGGTCACCTGTCCTAATATCTCCTTATGTGTCTCGGTGTCAGTTTGTCTGATTTATGCACCTGTGAAGCACCTTGGGAGGTTTCACTATGTTAAAGGCGCTATATAAATGCAGGTTGTTGTTGTCAGTGACAGAGAATGAAAATCGGTGAAAACACCTGATAAAGGTGGAGGGAAGCTGGGCCTTCGTGGCCAGACGTGTTGCCGTGAATTGTTCGATGAATCTCTCCTCACTTGTAATGTTTTCGATCGGTTCATTCTAACTGCAGAATCTGCTCTTGTGACTGATTCAGTGACGATCTTTTCCAGAATAAATATTTACCGTTTAATTTGAGAATATTTGAACTTTAGAAACCGTGAAACATTCCGAGGAGAACCGTTCGTTGCCGCACCCAGAGAGCGCTGCATTGTGGGAGGTGCCATCGATAGGATCAGACGTTAAATCGAGGCCCCGTCTCCCCGTCTCCCCCCAGTGATTCCGGTTAAACCGAGTCCCCGTCTCCCCGTCTCCCCCCAGTGATTCCGGTTAAACCGAGGCCCCGTCTCCCCCCAGTGATTCCGGTTAAACCGAGGCCCCGTCTCCCCGTCTCCCCCCAGTGATTCCGGTTAAACCGAGGCCCCGTCTCCCCCCAGTGATTCCGGTTAAACCGAGGCCCCGTCTCCCCCCAGTGATTCCGGTTAAACCGAGGCCCCGTCTCCCCCCAGTGATTCCGGTTAAACCGAGGCCCCGTCTCCCCCCAGTGATTCCGGTTAAACCGAGGCCCCGTCTCCCCGTCTCCCCCCAGTGATTCCGGTTAAACCGAGGCCCCGTCTCCCCGTCTCCCCGCAGTGATTCCGCTTAAACCGAGGCCCCGTCTCCCCCCAGTGATTCCGGTTAAACCGAGGCCCCGTCTCCCCGTCTCCCCGCAGTGATTCCGGTTATACCGAGGCCCCGTCTCCCCGTCTCCCCCCCAGTGATTCCGGTTAAACCGAGGCCCC
The DNA here is from genome assembly GCA_030390025.1 of Squalus acanthias. Classification (NCBI taxonomy): domain Eukaryota; kingdom Metazoa; phylum Chordata; class Chondrichthyes; order Squaliformes; family Squalidae; genus Squalus; species Squalus acanthias. The sequence continues at coordinate 533,427 of JASTWF010000116.1, read as the reverse complement.
GTCTCCCCGCAGTGATTCCGGTTATACCGAGGCCCCGTCTCCCCGTCTCCCCCCAGTGATTCCGGTTATACCGAGGCCCCGTCTCCCCGTCTCCCCCCAGTGATTCCGGTTAAACCGAGGCCCCGTCTCCCCCCAGTGATTTTGGTTATACCGAGGCCCCGTCTCCCTGTCTCCCCCCAATGATTCCGGTTATACCGAGGCCCCGTCTCCCCCAGTGATTCCGGTTAAACCGAGGTCCCGTCTCTCCGTCTCCCCCGGTGGTCCCGGTCGGTGTTGAAGATTCCGATGTACTAACCCTTTGCCCTGATTCTGATGTTTGTCTGATTTCCGCTCCTGTGAAGCGCTTTGGGACGTTTTGTTGTGGGCGCTATATAAATGCAGCTTGTGTTGTTGAAGCTCTGCATTGTCCGGTATTCACCGGTTCTTTACCAAATGAGAATGTGAGAAAAATCCCACCCCCTCACTCCCCCAGGGAGAGCGAGACCCTCGTGTTTAGTGAGCCGGAAATGTCCCGTTAGTTGACGATTATTCTCGGTCAGTTCCCTCGCTCCGTTTCTCGCTCTCTGCTGATTCTCTGTTACATTTCACAAGGTTCCCGGTTCCTGCTGTCTGACCATGAGGGCAAACCCACCGAGTGTAAACTGCCTAATGGACTGACCCCTGAACCCCGACCCCATCCCGGTGAACTCTCCCCTGAACCACGACCCCTGAATCCTGACCCCTGAATCCTGACCACTGGACCCTGAACGCTGACCCAATCCCTGTGAAACCCTCCCCTGAAATCTGACTCCTGAAACGCTCCCCGTGAACCCTGACCCCCTCCCCTGAACCTGAACCCCACCCCCTGAATCCCTCCCCCTAAGTTTAATAATGAGGCCTGGGGGCTCAGGCTGATCCATGTCCTCTTCATCCACTGCACGTTGCCCAGTCCCTCACTCTCTCCACTCACCAATCTCCTCACATCTCCATTCACTTGTTCCTCACAGTGAAACACAAGTTGTAAGAACCAGGCTAATCCGGACAAGCAGTGACTCTTTGAAGGTGGCAGGACAAGTCGATAAGGCTGTTAAATAGCACAGGGGATCCGGAGCTTTGTCAATAGAGGCATCGAGTACAAAAGCAAGGAAGTTATGCTCAATATAAATCACTGGTGAGACCCCAGCTGGAGTATTGGGTCCAATTCTGGGCACCACACTTTAGGAAGGATGTCAAGGCCTTGGAGAGGGTGGAGGAGATTTACTAGAATGGTTCCAGGGATGAGGCAGTTCAGTTGCGGGGAGAGACTGGAGAAGCTGGGATTGTTCTCCTCAGATTCAGACAGTCGCGAGCTGACGGATTTAACCTTTAAATTGCTGGCAGCGTGTCGATGTTATCGGTCAAATGATGATTTGTGGGTGAGTGAAGGAGCCTCTGATTGATGGAAACAGTCCATTCTGTCAGGGGCGGAAACCAAGACACTGACGTGAGAACTGAGCAGCCAAACCCAGGCCGTGACATTTACAGATTCAGCCCGTGTCCAGGACATGGATCGCCTGCAATAGAAAGACTCGCATTTCTATAGCGCCTTTCACCACCTCAGGACATCCCAAAGTGCTTTACAGACAATGAAGTACTTTTCTTGAAGTGTAGTCACTGTTGTAATGTAGGAAACACAGCAAGATCCCACAAACAGCAATGTGACAAAAACCAGATAATCTGTTTTAGATTATCATTGATTGAGGGATAAATACTGGCCAGGACACCAGCGAGAACTCCCGTGCTCTTCTTCAGAATATCGCCGTGCAATGGCCCTCTAATATTTTGGGGGGTGCACGGTCCCTTTAACGGGCTTGCGCGACGCATTCAAATTTCCGCGCATGCCCAGCAAGCGGACTGCGCGGGACCTCCAGACCACTGCACGGCATCGCAGCTTAAAGGGGAAATTGGTGGCGTGGGTTCTTTTACGTCCACCTGAGAGGGCAGAAGGGGCCTCAGTTTAACGTCTCATCTGAAAGATGGCACCTCCGACAGTGCGGCACTCCCTCAGTACTGCCCCTCCAACAGTGCAGCACTCCCTCGGTACTGCCCCTCCGACAGTGCAGCACTCCCTCAGTACTGCCTCTCCGACAGTGCAGCGCTCGCTCAGTACTGCCCATCCGACAGTGCAGCATTCCCTCAGTACTGCCCCTCCGACAGTGCAGGGCTCCCTCAGTACTGCCCCTCCGACAGTGCAGCGCTCCCTCAGTACTGCTGCTCCAACAGTGCAGCACTCCCTCAGTACTGCCCCTCCGACAGTGCAGCGCTCCCTCAGTCCTGCCCCTCCGACAGTGCAGCACTCACTCAGTACTGCCGCTCCGACAGTGCAGCATTCCCTCAGTACTGCCCCTCCGGCAGTGCAGCGCTCCTTCAGTACTGCCCCTCCGGCAGTGCAGCCCTCCATCAGTACTGCCCCTCCGACAGAGCAGCGCTCCCTCAGTACTGCCCCTCCGACAGTGCAGCTCTGCCTCAGTACTGCCGCTCTGACAGGGCAGTGCTCCCTCAGTACTGCCCCTCTGACAGTGCAGCCCTCCCTCAGTACAGCCCCTCCGACAGTGCAGCACTCCCCCAGTACTGCCCCTCCGACAGTGCAGCACTCCCTCAGTACTGACCATCTGACAGTGCAGCACTCCCTCAGTAGTGCCCCTCCGACAGTGCAGCGCTCCCTCAGTACTGCCCCTCTGACAGTGCAGCACTCCCCCAGTACTGCCCCTCCAACAGTGCAGCACTCCCTCAGTACTGACCATCTGACAGTGCAGCACTCCCTCAGTACTGCCCCTCCGACAGTGCAGTGCTCTCTCAGTACTGCCCCTCTGACAGTGCAGCACACCCTCAGTACAGCTCCTCGGACAGTGCAGCACTCCCTCAGTACTGACCCTTTGACAGTGCAGCGTTCCCTCAGTACTGCCCCTCCGACAGTGCAGCGCTCCCTCAGTACTGCGCTGGGAGTGTCGGTCTGGATTATAGGCTCGAGTCTCTGGACTGGAACTTCTAACTCAGAGGCGAGAGTGCTGCCCACTGAGAAACTCTGACACCAAAAGTCGAATCTTCCTTTAAAAATCTTTCAAATTTCTGCGAACCTGTTTCTCATCGACTATCAGCCAGAAACCTGAGCAAACAATGACACCAACTGACTTCCCCAATGAAATATTTACTGCCTCTGTTGACAGGATGTCGAGTGAGAGTTAAAACAAGTTGAAATAAACAGGTCAGAAAGATTAATAATTCAAAGATGTGTTTCTTATTTCTGACTGAAGTCAGCTGGAATATAAATCTCAGCCCCGGGCACCCGGGACAGGGAGAGTCTGTGGACAGTATTTGGGTTTCTGTGTGTTCAGTTTCCAGTGACCTTTTTATCATTGTAGATGTTTATTTGTAAACTTCTCCCTTCTTCCTCTTCATTGTTACAACCATTTCATCTTCCCTTTCCCTCCCTCTCCCTGCCCAACATTGACTGGATGGAAGGCTGGGCTTGTAACTCCCTCCCAGGCCTCTGACAGCTGCTGCAACATCTGGGGAGGTTCAAACCCGCTCCTGGAATCCACAAACCCCCCGCCCGATCCCCCCGGGGGAACCCCCAACATTAGAATAATGGACACCTGTTGATGGCTCTTTTTACAGTGAGCGGCGGGAGATTAATTGGATCAGTTGGCTGGTGCAGTCAGGATCAAATAGTCTGATTAATACAATATTATATTCTGCAAATACAACAAGCTTTGGGAGCAGAAGGGGAGGAAGTTGCTGCAATTCAATTCATTCCCAATTACAGATAAACCGGGATGTTTCTGTCCACGATCCACACGATTAGATTAACTTCAGCTGGTTCCGACTGACACACGGGGCTGGATTTTGAATGATCCATGGAGTCGGGTTTGGAGGCGTGTGGGGGGTTAAATTTGCGGGGTCGGGGGTCCCGACCCCATCCCGACTCCATCCCGCCTGCACGCAATTTTGACAAAATCGGTCACGGGGTTCCCAACTCCGTCCCGCCTCCAAGAGGCGGGAGAGGCCATTAAAGCCCTTAACAAGCCCTAAATTGGCTCTGTAATGCCCTTTTGAAATGTTTTAGCTAGTTTAACCCTTTTCTGACGTGAAGTACGCCTGGTGTGAAACACGCCAGTGAAACCTGGCGGGAGCACAAGTGGATAGCTGACTCTCAGCTGCAGGTCCACTATTACAACGGAGAGGTGATGAAGGTAGTAGTAGTATTAGGTCTGAAAGTCGCCTCTGATGCTGCTGCATTGAATGTCTTCAGAGACTGCCTGGCCTTTGCTGCGAGAGGACTTGGATGCAAAATATTCTCATTCTCTCTCTCTCTCTGGGCTGGATTTTGTCTTGGGGTCGGTTTGGGGTCGTGTAATCCGCATTTCGTGTTGCCCCCCCGACTCCAGATTAATGTGGATGAATGATGCAATTTTCACTTAATTGGGCAATTGAGTTGGAGCATGTGGGAAACCATGAACTAATTAGTGTTTTCAGTCTGAAAGTCACCTCTGATGATGTCATCATTGCTGACTGCCTAGTCTCAGAGACTGTTGGTGAGAGAGGACCTGCCTGGCTTGCTTTTGATGTGAGTGGACCTAGATGCTAAATATGGGGGGGGGAGAGAGTGAGAATTTTTTACGCATCCAAGTCATGGGTTCCCACATGCTGGAATTCAATTGCCCAATTAAGTGAAAATTGCATCATTCATCCACATTAATCCGGAGTCGGGGGGGAAACACGAAATGCGGATGACACGACCCCAACCCGACCCCAAGACAAAATCCAGCCCACGGAGTTTGAAATAATAATGTTTCATCAGAGAAAGATTCCATTCCTCAGAGTCAGCCGTGGCTCAGTGGGCAGCACTGACTCTGAGTCAGAAGGTCGTGGGTTCAAGTTTCACTCCAGAGATTGAGCACAAAATCCAAGCCGACACTCCCAGTGCAGCACTGAGGGAGTGCTGCACTGTCAGAGGGCCAGGACTGAGGGAGGGCTGCATGTCAGAGGGGCAGTACGGAGGGAGAGGGGCAGTACTGAGGGAGGGCTGCACTGTCGGAGGGGCTGCACTGAGGGAGCACTGCACTGTCGGAGGGGCAGTACGCAGGGAGGGCTGCATGTCAGAGGGGCAGTACTGAGGGAGCGCTGCACTGTCGGAGGGGCAGTACTGAGGGAGCGCTGCACTGTCGGAGGGACAGTACTGAGGGAGCGCTGCACTGTCGGAGGGGCAGTACTGAGGGAGAGCTGCACTGTCGGAGGGGCAGTACTGAGGGCGCGCTGCACTGTCGGAGAGGCAGTGCTGAGGGAGTGCTGCACTGTCGGAGGGGCAGTACTGAGGGAGCGCCGCACTGTCGGAGGGGCAGTACTGAGGGCGCGCTGCACTGTCGGAGGGGCAGTACTGAGGGAGCGCTGCACTGTCGGAGGGGCAGTACTGAGGGAGTGCTGCATGTCAGAGCGTCAGTACTGAGGGAGAGCTACATGTCAGAGCATCAGTACTGAGGGCGCGCTGCACTGTCGGAGGGGCATCTATGATTGTGGGACCTCAGAAGGAGGCCAAGATGGATCATCCACTCGGCACTTCTGGCTAAAGATGTTTGCTTCAGCCTTGTCTTTTGCACTCAGGTGCTGGGCTCCACCATTGTTACGGATGGGGTTCTTCATGGAGCCTCCTCCCCCCGTTAGATGTTTAGTTGTCATCACCATTCACGACTGGATGTGGCAGGACTGCAGAGCTTTGATCTGATCCGTTGGTTGTTGGATTGCTTAGCTCTGTCTATAGCATGCTGCTTCCACTGTTCAGCATGTAATCCTGTGTTGTAGCTTCGCCAGGTTGGCACTTCATTTCTGGGTACGCCCGGTGCTGGCCTGGCATGCTCTTCTACACTCCCCATTGAACCAGGGTTCGTCCCCTGGCTTGATGGTGTTGGAAGACTGAGGAATATGCCGGGCCATGAGGTTACAGCTTGTGGTGGAATACAATTCTGCTGCTGATGCCCCACAGTGCCCCATTGATGCCCAGTTTTGAGCTGCTCAATCTGTTCTTAATCTGTTCCATTTAGCATGGTGTTAGTGCCACACAACACGATGGAGGGTGTCCTCAGTGTGAAGACGGGACTTGGTTTCCACAAGGTCTGTGCGGTGGTCACTCCTACCAATACTGTCATGGACAGACACATCTGCGATGGGCTGGACTGTCATTATAAATTAGACACGCGGTCTTCGTGGTTTTTGTGTTAATAGTTTCTGGTGATGGTAACCTGATCTCTGTCCTGTCCCAGTAATATATCAGTCCGGGGTAATCTGATCTCTGTCATGTCTCAGTAATATATCAGTCCTGATTAAGCAGAAATGAGTTAAATAATCTTCAATTATTGCCTCATAATTGTCTGAGTGCCGACATATTAAGAACTGATTCAGTCCAGTTATTTTGTGTGAATACAAATCACCTCAATGTACACTGGGTGAATGCTAATCTAAACCAATCTCCCATTAAACACCACCCGTGCCGTAAGTACATTTTGATGACATCCCATAATGACCCTGCTCTCACTGTGTTTCTGACCCGTGTCCACCGTCAGTGGGTGAAGCCCACCGCAGGCGGTCAGCCCGAAAGGCCTCAGTCCAGAAAGTGCGGCCGGAATTTGGAGCCCCGGGATTGTCCCAAACACCGACTCCCTTTTTAATGTTGGGACATTAAGAGAGTCTTTGTTATGACACCAATCCCTGCAAAGATTAACTTTGCACCAATTGGGGGGTTTGAGAACAGATCCAGCCCATAATATACAGGACAGGAAAGAATTAGAGCTTCAATTCTAATAAACTAATCGCATCAAATAATCGGCAGTAATGAGCTGGAGTGATTAGCATCGATCGTGTCCAGCAGCTGAATTATTAATGCTGGGTAATGATATACAGAGCTCTTCATTGGCAATAAAACATCTCCAGTTATCAGATCATTTTAGCAGATTCGTTACATTAGAACTGGTGACTTACCCTGACTATTACCATTCACCCTGACTACTGCCTCTCCTAACCTGACTATTACCATTCACCCTGACTACTGCCTCTCCTAACCTGACTATTACCACTCACCCTGACTACTGCCTCTCCTAACCTGACTATTACCACTCACCCTGACTACTGCCCCTCCTAACCTGACTATTACCATTCACCCTGATTACTGCCTCTCCTAACCTGACTATTACCATTCACCCTGACTACTGCCACTCCTAACCTGACTATTACCATTCACCCTGACTACTGCCACTCCTAACCTGACTATTACCATTCACCCTGACTACTGCCTCTCCTAACCTGACTATTACCATTCACCCTGACTACTGCCTCTCCTAACCTGACTATTACCATTCACCCTGACTACTGCCTCTCCTAACCTGACTATTACCACTCACCCTGACTACTGCCTCTCCTAACCTGACTATTACCATTCACACTGACTACTGCCTCTCCTAACCTGACTATTACCATTCACCCTGACTACTGCCTCTCCTAACCTGACTATTACCATTCACCCTGACTACTGCCTCTCCTAACCTGACTATTACCACTCACCCTGACTACTGCCTCTCCTAACCTGACTATTACCATTCACCCTGACTACTGCCTCTCCTAACCTGACTATTACCATTCACCCTGACTACTGCCTCCCCTAACCTGACTGTTACCATTCACCCTGACTACTGCCTCTCCTAACCTGACTATTACCATTCACCCTGACTACTGCCTCTCCTAACCTGACTATTACCATTCACCCTGACTACTGCCTCTCCTAACCTGACTATTACCACTCACCCTGACTACTGCCTCTCCTAACCTGACTATTACCATTCACCCTGACTACTGCCTCTCCTAACCTGACTATTACCATTCACCCTGACTACTGCCTCTCCTAACCTGACTATTACCACTCACCCTGACTACTGCCTCTCCTAACCTGACTATTACCACTCACCCTGACTACTGCCACTCCTACCCTGACTATTACCATTCCCCCTGACTACTGCCTCTGCTAACCTGACTATTACCATTCACCCTGACTACTGCCTCTCCTAACCTGACTGTTACCATTCACCCTGACTACTGCCTCTCCTAACCTCACTATTACTATTCACCCTGACTACTGCCTCTCCTAACCTGACTATTACCATTCACCCTGACTACTGCCACTCCTAACCTGACTATTACCATTCACCCTGACTACTGCCTCTCCTCACCTGACTATTACCACTCACCCTGACTACTGCCACTCCTAACCTGACTATTACCATTCACCCTGACTACTGCCTCTCCTAACCTGACTATTACCATTCACCCTGACTACTGCCTCTCCTAACCTGACTATTACCACTCACCCTGACTACTGCCTCTCCTAACCTGACTATTACCATTCACCCTGACTACTGCCACTCCTAACCTGACTATTACCATTCACCCTGATTACTGCCTCCCCTAACCTGACTATTACCATTCACCCTGACTACTGCCTCCCCTAACCTGACTATTACCATTCACCCTGACTACTGCCTCTCCTAACCTGACTATTACCATTCACCCTGACTACTGCCTCTCCTAACCTGACTATTACCATTCACCCTGACTACTGCCTCTCCTAACCTGACTATTACCATTCACCCTGACTACATTTGGAGTTTAAAATCGCTGAGTGTTTTGCAGCGATGGGGAAATTCTGCTGAAGATTCTTTCCCAATGTCTCCTGTGTTAAAGAGCCTGTACAGCTCGATTGCAATGTTAGAATCTCACTAGTTTTACGTTACACCGACAGAACGTGAATTTAATCAGCATCCCAGCAAACTGCAGAGTAAAAGAGCAATGAGCTGGGCAGGAAACGATATCTAAAGCTGTCTGTGGGTCATCAACACAAGGGACATTGGCTGAGAATATTAATCCTCGAAAAATTATTAAATCCTGTTCGCCCTTAATAAATATCCATCATTTCTTGCAAATTAATTCGATTCCTTATGAAAATTACTGATCTAATCCCCTCCAATATCTAATCCTTTCTGATATCACGATTATCAAAACCTGATCCTCTTTCCCCAGATATGAAATCTCAGTAATAGGTTGTGTCTCGAAGGCCCCAATCTTTGCTTCTTCTGTCTCCTGTCTGGGCTCAGACGCTGCAATGTGCTTTGTGTTTAATTTCTCCTGGTATTTGTGAATGAAAGATTTCTCCCCTCACTAATCTAATGATGGGCCTGAGATCAGACAGTCCAGCATTCCAACCCAGCGACCTTCCCCCGATATCAACCTCACATCAAAGCGGCTCCCACACTTTCTCACTTTACTCCTTGGGCTTTGCAGCTCG